>JAJHZJ010000683.1:3187776-3306783 GCA_023548195.1 Bettongia penicillata ogilbyi
TATAAATAAACGGGGGCGAAGGAAAAGACAACATTATTCCCGAGTTACGGTATTGTGTTCTTGAGAACAGGAGAGATACCGGGGGAACAAAGCCTTATCTGGGGGAGAAATCCTCAGTTCTGGCGAGATCGCATCTCTGACCTGTATTTATCAGTTTTCTCCTAAGATTTATTAAGAGAAGGTAAAGAGTACAACAGGAGAGAAATCTTATCTTAACCATCATTCTTATTGATCTGTTGGCTATTAGAAATCAGTCTTTTGCTTTGATGGTGTTTATTCTGCCTCTCTTTTGTTATTTATAGAGACCTGGAAGCCGAGAAGGGGAAAAGACACAAGACTTTTCAACAAATTATGTGAAAATCGAAAACCAGCCAACGAACATTTTCTATATATTTTTTAAAAGAGAGAAAATGTATTTTTAATATATCCGCCAAGAGAACCTTCATTCCTCTTCCAAACAGTGAGGAATTTTCTTCCATCACCGTGGCCAACAGAGAGATGACAGCTTCGTTTTAATTTTTGGATACAATCATAATCTGTTGCTTTTAATTATTTTGCTCTTTTCCGAGCTGGGGATTCTACCCCCTACCCATTCCCTCTTCCCTAGGATTTTCACTCTGAAAGATCTGAGATAAGATCTTTAAGAAGCTTTTTTTTCCCCGAGGTAAGTTTCATTCATCTCATCACTTCCTTAGCACTTTAAAACGGAGTTTGCATTATAGGGAAAACAAACAAACACATTTAAAACTGCATTTTAGTTACTTTCCAAGAAACAAAAAAAGAAATGCCTACAGCAAAAGCTGTTTGGGGCGGGGGGGGGGGGAAGGTGAGGGGGGATGGAAGCGAATCCAACACGCTGTTTGAGGGCAAACTACCAACTTCTTATCCAAACTACAGCCGTGGATTGTCTTCTTTGGGTTTTACCAGAGCTAGGGGCTTATTTGGGTCCATGGAAGATGAGTTCTAAACACAAACAGCCTCTAAGTCATTGGAAAGGACTCTCACCTCTAAAGCCGGGTTTCTTGGCTTTTCTTTTCTTTTTTGGTTTTGTTTTGTTTTTAATGATACCTCTGTAGGCTACGTTCTCTTCCGAGGAAGGAAGAGCCATAAAGAAAAGAATGTTTAAAAGGTATTTCACGACCAAATTTGTGCCGAAAGTGCAGTGTCCGGGACGGTACCAGGAATGTTTTCTCTAGCTTTTGTTTTCTCGAAAAGAGCACCCAGGTTACCTCGGAAATGGACCTGGACTCCCGGGGCAATAGGTTTTCGCGTTCGGGGTTTAGAAGATTATGATTTCCTGTGCGCTCCCTTCGCATTGGGATGCAAACACTAGCAGGTGGATTTCTGCGCTCAGCGGTTCATTTCTCGAAACAGAAAAAAAGAGCGGAAAAAAGGGGGTGGGGGTTGTGGGTGGGTTATGAATTGTCAGTGTGTCTTCCTCGAATGTATCTTTAAGATGAAAATGCTGAGATTCCAAAGTCTGAAGACTTGGGAGTCTTTCCCCAGGGTTTTTGTGTTTTGGGAAGGAGTGAGGACCCCAGGGGTCTCAGCCTGGGCCTCTTTTCGGACAGTTAGAGCTGCTCTGAGCACTCTGGGGCTGTATGATTTCCGAAACTTTACCCCTGTGGTGACGACTTGGAGGTCACGTTTTCTGTAAGACGGTGATGATGCCTTCTCTCCCTCCCAGATTCCCTTCACCCCCAGCTCCCCACCCGACTTTCTAGTCACACATCTTCCATCGCCACCGCCACCCCCTGGCTGCAGACCACCACATTTCCCCTCCAAGGTTATTCTCGAACCGCCGGACGCATTGTTTTATTACAGGCAGGCATGTCTCTATAAGTTCCTGAATTTGTATTGCTGTCTGCATGACAGATGGTGCTCTGTGAGGCTGCAAGGAGCTATGAGTCAATTTTCTTTTGAAAGGCGCCTCCGCGTTTATTTATTCATTTATTTACTTATTATTCCGGAGCCAGGGGAGGGCGGTAATGTGGGGTGGGGGAATCACCGCTCTCACCCCCCACCGCCCCTCAGAGCCTGCTCTCCAAATCCTGGAGCCAAGAATGGCAGCAGCCCCTCCCTCTCCCTCCCGCTCCCATCCCAATATCCCAGCCCAGCCCAGCCTAGCCAAGCCTAACTCTTTCCCCTGAGCCCCAACTCCCTTAGCTAGGCCTGGGCAGTCTCAATCTTGGTCTCTTTGCCCCCCCTTCCTCCCCTTGCATAGACTCTGCGGGGGTGGGGGGGGGGTGGGAGTGGGATAACTTGGCCTCTTCATAGAGCTCCTTTCCCATTAGAGAGTGAAGCTAGACCAGGATCTTGGGGTATGCTCTAGAGACGGAGCCTCCCCCTTGGGCCCAAGGCTCTCAGCGCTGGAGCCGGCCAAGCGAGGCCTCGAGGTGTGTGCCAGGCACATGTCTAGGCTGGGCGTCCTGCTTCCTTGTAAGGGCTCAATCATTTCTCTGAATGGGTGGATTTGTTGTCCTTAATCATTCTTTTTGTTAATTGGGAGTGGGGAAAGAGATAGAGAGAGAAAAAAAGTGGGGAGGGAGGGAGGAGGAAGAGAGATAGAGAGACACTGTCAGAAAAGATTGACGCAGGCAGACACAAACAGAAAGGGAGATAAGCAAAAGACAGACCCTGAGACTTGGAGACTTGGTAGTTTACAGGTCGTAGAACAAAAAGCCTGCCCAGAGTCGGGGGTACTCCCTCGTTTGTCCTCTGGCTCCGACGCCGATCTCTTGTCTGACCTCTCCTAAGCTTGACTCGAGGGACTGGGACCTCGCACTCCCGGTTGGAGCTGAAGCTGCCACCAGAGTCCCTCTCCGGCCAAGAGCGCTGGACTCGTCCCTTGGCCAAATGGCTTGCTCCTTAGGGGGAGGGCGGCCTTCGAAGAAGTGGGTCGCCTCCTCTGCCAGCCTGCTCCTGCCTCCCGCCCTTGATCAGCTTTGTCCTCAAAGCGCGCCCTCCCTTCTGCGGTCTCCCTTTCCCCTCCCTCGGCCTCTGTCTCCCCTGGGTTCGGTACCCGTTTCCCGCTCCCAGGACTGGGGTCAGTGACGACGGTCTCTCCCCCGCTCCCTGTCTTTCCCCTGGGTTCCAGGGGAAGCTAAGGTGTCGGGGGTGGGGGAAAAGGGTACTAACCCATCTGCGCGAATGTGTGAGTGTGTGTGTGTGTGTGTGTGTGTGTGTGTGTTGGGTTATTTTGTGGCGCTCCCCCACTCCACCATTAAAAAGAGGGATTGATTCCTTTTTTGTTGTCTTAACCCCACCCCTAGCCTCCAAAATGATGCTCAGTCCGGACCAAGCCGCCGACTCGGACCACCCCAGCTCTGCCCCCTCCGACCCTGAGTCTCTGGGCGGACCCGACGCTAAGGTGCTGGGCAGCGTGTCGGACCTGGAGCCAGTGGAGGAGAGTGAGGCTGATGGCAAGGGCGGCAGCAGAGCCGCGCTCTACCCGCACCCGCAGCAGCTGAGCCGTGAGGAGAAGCGGCGCCGCCGCCGGGCCACTGCCAAGTACCGCTCAGCCCATGCCACCCGGGAGCGCATTCGCGTGGAGGCCTTCAACCTGGCCTTCGCCGAGCTCAGGAAACTGCTGCCCACCCTACCCCCAGACAAAAAGCTCTCCAAGATCGAGATCCTGCGCCTGGCCATCTGCTACATCTCTTATCTCAACCATGTGCTAGACGTGTAGGGACTGGAGACCGGGGGGAGCCGGCTCGTCTGTCCCTGAGGCCCGGACAGACCGAGGCGGCCTTGGCCGGGACAGTGGTATTGGGGTTGCAGGAGAAGGACGCAATGCTGTTGCTGCTGCTGCTGCTGCTGCTGCCCAAGAATGACTTTGACAAGAGGAGAAGCTTGGAAAATATTCCGCCTAGGGAGAAGGGAAAGGTGGGGCCACCCCTTCTGATCTCGATGGGGTGGGAGGGAAAAAGGGAGCATTACAATTCCGGGGATGCAGAAGGTTTTCGGGTTTTTTCAGGTCAGGAATACCTCATGAACCCCAGCTGAGACAGCCACTTCCAGGCCCCCTCTCTCCTGATTATCTATTACTATCCCTTGCATGGGTCAGCTTGAACTAACTCGAGGGCTTGTATTTTCTCACCCTGATCTGCAACTCCATCTTTTCTTTTCTCTTTTAAAGGATGAAGGCAAAAGGGTGTCTTAGATTAGTGGGAATTTTTCTCATCGAAAAAAATCACGAAACATTTAGAAAAAAAAAAAAAAGAAATCTCTTCCACTGTGGAGATTTAAAGACCCAGAAAGATGGGAAGGAAAGCTTTCCTTTTTGTAACGACAAGAAATAATGTAGAAAACTGGCAAACAAAAACAAAACAAGTTGGCTATTTTGCAAGGCTAAAATGAGAACCAGGAGGAAATGACCACATTGTGAGATTTGAACTAGGCAAGATCTTAGCTACAAGAGATGAATAGAGAAAGAGAAAAATAATCCATATTTACATGGATAATTTAATATCAAATTGCTTTTTCAGGCTAAGTGCCCCTTTACATATCCAAAAACATCTACTTGTGACCTTAAACATGTGACCCATGGGTGCAGTTAGAAAAAAAAACAACTATTTTTTATTTATGTTATAAGGAGTAGACTATTTTCTTCAAGACATTTATTTTTCAGAGTGGTGACAATTTTACTTTGGATACTTTGTGCCAATTTATTTCTATAGTCGAGTGTTTACACTTTTTCCTGTGGAATAATTATGTCTAACTTTTTAAGTGTTTGTTGGGGTTATCCAGTGGTCTTCTTTTTGCGCCAGTTATATTGCACTTGTATGACAAACGCTCCTCCCTGTTTCGAAACATATTTTATATATTCAGATGTTTGTTCTTGAAAGTTTTTTTTGTGTGTGAGATCAACAACACTAGCACTTCACTATTATAGTTTTTTAAAAAGAATTGTTATTCTTATCGGTAGTTATGTCAGAAAAGTACTTTGCAAACAGTTTATATAAGGAGAGTAGCTTCTTTGTGTGTGTGATGTATGTGTGTGGGATGTTTTTAGGAAATTGAGTTATTTTCCTAAAAAAAAAATCCAGAACTACTTTCCTCTGTGACAACCAAAAAAAAAAAATCTATAACCTGAAAATGTTTCATGTTCTCTGCTGTGAATCTCTTAAAACAAGGAGCGCGTTTTAGAGACAAGAAAAAAAAAACACATCTGCTATCCAAAGATTTTAGTCTTTTTCAGGGTTTTTTTGTGTCTCTGTTGCTTTATATAATGCAATATTTTGTAGTGAAAATAGATATAATCTGGTTTCTATCTGACGCGGTTTTCATATCTCATGAATGGTGCGCTGTTTTGCATATAAATAAAGGTATCAAATACAACTCATTTTCTATTTTTTAACCATGCTGTCTGAAAATGCGAAAGGCACTCTAGCTGGGCATAACGTGTTCTAATAGAATTCAGCTCTTCAGAAAGGGGAAGAAGGTCCTTAAGAATCAATGTTTATGAGACAGAATATTTGATCTTCTTTCTTGATGTGAGGTATAGTATAGCTGTAGATACAACTCACATAATATAGACATGGATCATAATATTCACATATGGGGGAAAAGATATTCTGTTACTAAGCACATACATACACATATACTTAGGTAAGTGTGGATGTCTATATATATGGAGAAAGTATGTGTGTAAATATATATGTATATATACATATACCCACACTTTGCCTCTGCTATGGGTAGATATGTATGCACATGTGTGTGTACATATTCTCTGTGTGTATGTTTCTTCACATGTCTGTCTATGTAGACTTTTTGTCAGCAGCATGCAGACAGGGCAGGGGTCCCACCACTCTCTTGTAAGACTTAAGAGTTCAATAAAGACTCAGACTCAGAACTTAATACTAGTCAGCAAAAAAGAAAAATATAATAACCTTGAAATATGAAGTACTACTTATAAAATACATAGATAAAATGAGCACAGATCATGCTGTTCATATATAAGCACAGAGCATGTGGAGAACTAGGAACAGAGCATATTTTCATTGGAAAAAGACACTAACATGCTGGTGGCAGTGTCTACACAATGCCAGACATCAGGATAAAAAGTTTTTCAGTCAATCATCTGGTTTTGGATTTTTTATGTGCAGATCATCTGGAGGATTGGCTAAAATTTTTATTTTTCCTGCAGGTATCTTGGTGTTGGCTATGTGTTTATATGTCTTTATATTAAAGTAATTAGGAAATATATGTCTATATATATCTTATTTGCATAAATCACATAAATGCAACATGTTATTACTGAGCTTGAGTATCCTCTTCATATTCAAGTGGGGACCAGAAACATGTTGTGGTCCTGGACAAGAAGCCTAGTGGTGCTTCTCTCTGCCCTACTTTTGGAGAATGGCCCAGCCTCACAGCTGTACTCCTGGCTATGATTCTCCCCATCTTGCAGTAACGTGTACTGACTATGCCAGTCTGCTCACCCATTTCCAGTGAGAGAGTTGAGCTCTGAATTATTCTGTCCAGTTATCTACTTTGTGCCAGGGAACACACCCCTGCTCTTGTATTCAGGAAATAAAATCTACTTCCTGCTTCTACAAACCTTTGAAAGACCTCCTTCTTCCAGTTAATCTATGAACAACTTCTAACTCTCAAGTCAAAAAACCAAGTTCATTACCATATCACTAATAATAAGCTTGATTCTCTCCTTTGCAATTAGGAAGGGGCTATCAGTTCACTCTCCTGGTGTGTGGTGGGGAGAAGAGTAGAAAATTCAGCCTCTGATGCACCCATGCATTTGTCCTTTCTTCAGTCAAGGACAAAGGGAGAAAATCACACTCTGGCTATAAGCAGTTCCCATGATTCCAGGATATGATCTGACTTGTGCCATTTCATTTAGGCTCTCCTTACCTCCTGGTGCACTACCTATCCAGTAGAGTAACTTGCCAAGGGCAGTCTTGTCTCCCCACCAGAAGTCAGGTCAACTTGGGTCAGCTTATAACTCTCACTAATACCAGTGCTACTTCCTAGGCATGGGTCATTTCCTTGGGTCTTTTGCTATTCCCTGGATCCCATTCACACATGATTGTCTACTTGGCACCAAAAAAAAAAAAAGAGTCAGACAGACATGATCTCTTTCTTTTAGGGGTTAAGAGTCCAAGATTAGTTGGTAGTTAAGAGTCCAAGATACTGACATCAAAGAACATCATCTTTTACTGACAGTTTATCATTTTTCTTCACCTAAATGTCCTACTCAACCCTTAAATGTCCAAAATTAAACTCATCATCTCTCCTCCCAACCTGTCCCTCCTCAAAAATTCCCAATTTCTGTTGAGGGCAGTAGCACTCTTCTAGCCATCCCAATTCAAAACACTACATTTATTTTAACTCTTCCCTCTCTTTCACTCACACCTTCCAATCAGCTGCCAAGTCCTGATTATTCTACCTCCAAAATAACTCTTCCTTTTTCTCCATTCATGCACCTACCAACCTAATGATGGCTGAGATCTCCTCCCATCTGGACTATTGTGCTAGACTCTTAACTCTTTTCCCTGCCTCCAATCACTCCATTCTCCAATCCATCCTTCACCCAACTGTCAAAATAATCTTCCTAATGCACAGTTAAGATCACCTATCCCTTGATCAAAAACCTTCAATGACTCTTCACTATCTATAGGATAAAATACAGACAACTTATGCTAGTTTTTAAGGTCCTCTACTACTTCTCCAATTGCGTTTCACTGCTCCTTTTTCTCACATGTACATTTACAGCCAAAATGGATTATTAACTGTTCTCCAATCTTATTCTACACTTTCCTACACCCACGCACTCTCATGGGTTGTGCCCCTACTCCCACATCTGAAACACACTCTCTCTTTATTTCTACTTCGTGTCACAACCATCATTTATTAAATCCCCACTATGTGTCAGTGTGCTAAAATCTAATGACACAAAGAAAGTTAAAATCATGATCCCTGCCCTCAAAGAGCTCATACTATAATGGAGGAGACACATACAAACCACAAGGTATAGACAAGGTACATAGAGAGTAGATGCCATTTTATCTCAGAGGGAAAGGCACTTGTAGTTAAGAGGACTGAGAAAGGCTTCCTCCTAGAGGTGGAACTTCTTATAATTATCTTTTTCCAAGGCTTAGTTTAGGTATCAAAGCTATCTCTGAACCACTCCCCACCTTCTCCCAAGTTAAAAATGTTCTCTTTATTCTCAAATTTTCCTGGATCGCTTTGTCTTATTCTTTTCTTTGTCTGTAATATATTCTATCTTGTCTCAAATATATTTGTGTGATTATATAGAGGAGGCACAGTCTGTTCTTTAGGCTCTCCTAACCTCCTGATGTACTACCTATCCAAGTACAGTAACCCAATCAATGTATTGAGTTCTCCCAATAGTAAATTGTAAGCAGAAGCTGCTTTGGTTCTTATACTTTTTTTTGGTTTTTATATTTTTATACCCATCACCAGTCTGGGGGCATAGTGGATGGAGTGTTTGATTTGGAGTTGGGGACACCTGGGTTTAAATCTTTCCTTGGATACTTACTGACTACTCAAGAATGTGCAAGTCTGGAGCGTCAGAAAACCTCCCTGAGACTTATCTGCTAAGTTATAGTTAGATTAGCTTCTTCCTCATGGCTCCACTAATAAAACCACAGATTTTTGATTCAAATATAGTGCCTTACACATCCCAGACACTTAATAAGAATCTAATTTCATTTGTTGGAGTAAATAATAAACCATGAAAGAATACATAGACTCATAATAGGATACTGACGTTAGGCAAAATTTGCAGCAAGAATTTCTGAGAGCTAAGAAAGGAAGGGTGTGAGCACTCAGGATAGGACTATACCAATAGTAAATGCTTACTAAATGTTTCATGTATTGTATAGAATGCAATGGAGTTCGATGTCAAGGTGGTTTTGGTGCCCACTGGTGGAGGAAAGTTCTTCATCTCTTTCATCAGTCAATTATCATCTTAGAAAGAATGTGGCATTTTTCATAATAGTTTTAAATAATAGAAAGGTGCTGATGATGTCTGGGGTAGGGCACTGGAAAAAAATAATAACAGCAACTCACATTAATACAGGGACAGCTGGGTTGCATAAGGAATAGAGCTAAGAGCCCGGAGTCAGGAAGACCTGAGTTCAAATACGGCCTCACTTGCTGTGTGACCCTAAGCAAGTCACTTAGCCCTGTTTGCCTCAGTTTCCTCACCTGTAAAATGAGCTGGAAAAGTAAAAGACAAACTATCCAAGTATCTTTGCCAAGAAAACTCCCAAATGACATCATAGAGAGTTAGACATAAATAAAGAACAACAATGTTAACATTATACTTTGAAGTTTACAAAGACCTTTTCTCCTTACAACTCTTAGATGGTGTATTATTTCCTTTTTGCAGATGAAGAAGCTAAGGTTCAGAGAGGGCAAGTCACTCATGGTCACATAGCTGGGCAATCCAGAATAAATAAGCATACCCATATATACAAAAATATTTATAGTAGTTCTTTTTGTGGTGGCAAAGAATTTGAAATTGAGGGGATGTTCATCAACTGAGAAATGGCTAAACAAGTTGTGGTATATGAATGTAATGGAATACTATTGGACTATAAGAAATGATGAACAGGTAGACTTTAGAAAAACCTGGACTTATATCAGCTGACACTGAGTGAAATGAGCAGAACCAGGAGAACACGGTACTCAGTAACGACCACATTGTTCAGTGACTGACTTTGATAGACTTAGCTCTTCTCAGCAATGCAAGGATCTAAGACAACTCCAGAAGACATGATGGAAAATGCTGTCCACATCCAGGGAAAGAATTTTGTAGTCTGAATGTAGATCAAAACATACTATCTGCTCTCCTTTTCTTTTGTTGTTTTGTTTTTTCTTTCTTGTGGTTCTTCCCATTAGTTCTAATTTTTCTTTACATCATGACTAATTTGAAAATATGTTTAATATGAATGTATAAGTACAGCCTATATCAGATTGCATGTTGTCTTGGGGAGGGAGGAAGAAAGGAAGGAGAAAATGTAAAACTAAAATCTTATGAAAGTGGACACTGAAAGCTAAAAGTAAAGAAATTAAATTTTTTTAAAAGAAAAAACAGGCATAGACACAGCCTAGATTCTAACTGCCCTTTCCATTGACTATGTCCTAGAGCAGGGGTTCTTTACCTGTTTTTGCATTATGGATTCCTTCGACAGCCAAGAAAATTTATGAGCCCCTTCTTGGAGCAATGCTTTTCCGTGCATAAAATAAAATAGGAAAGAAAAGAAATAAATCTCATATGCTCCAGGTTAAGAATCCCTGAGTTAAAAGGAAGGTGAAAAGAATATTGTTTGAATGGGACTTTGGAGCAAGTTTTCCTGAAATGAATCAAATGGACCAGCCGGTAGATAGATAGGAGGAGAAAAAAGAAAATAAAACTGGTTGAGGCACACTAGTATTGGGCTTAGGCAGAAAAAATAAAGATCCTGGATAGTCATTAGAGAAGAGTCCATGGTTCTGTAAGGAGTTACATGGCATGGCAAAATAGGGATGACACTTTACTAAAAAATCTAGTATTTCTACTGAGAATAAATGGTGTTGAGGCCAAGGGGGAGACTGTTGCCATAGGTGCCAAGTAGAACTTGGACTATGACTGGAGAGGTAATAGTCAATGAAGAATTGAATACACATTCCAAGCCAAGCACTGTAATGAAGATAATTATGTGCCATAATCTGCCTTCAAACAACTTATAGTGTAACTGGAGACAGATAACTGTCCACCTGACGTAACCATAGTATATATAGTATAAGACAACGTTCCTCTGGGGCTACATTGTGTGGTACAGATGGGTATCTTTAAATGCTTTGGTAGTCCAGTATAGACTGAGAAGGTTTTCTGGATAAAGTGAGACCACAGAAGAAAGGGTAGAAATAAGAGCTATCCCTTAAAGAAATCTTAGAAAGAGGACCTTTTTTCCAGAACTATCTCAGGCTGCTATTGGCTGTGTGACTATTGACAAGTCACCTGTTTATTTATTTCAGTTTCCTCATCTGTAAAATGGGGATAAGGATACTTATACTACAGTATCTACCTAATAGTTGTTTTAAGGAAGGTGCTTTATAATCCAGCAACACTGACCATTTTGCTGTTACTCAGACTGGAGTGTCACATTTCCTCCTGAATGAACATTTTCACTGATTGTCCCTTCCCTCCTCCCCTACACGCAGAATTTCTCCCCTTCAGTTCCACTCAGCTTCTTTTGCTTTTTTCTAGTCTCAGCTAAAGGCTTACCTGTATAAGAAGCCTCTCTCAGCCAGTCTTCCTTATTTTTGGTGCATATATCCTATGGAACTACTCCAATTTATCCTGTATGTATCTTATTTGTACATAGTTATTTGGGCATTGCCTTTCCCTGTTAGATTGTGAGCTCTTTGAGAATAGGGACTGATTTTTATTTTGTGTCTGCCTTCATTTGTATTCCCATTGCTTAGAACATCAGGCACAGTAGGTGCTTAATTAATGCTTGTTGACCAAGAAATATATAAATTTGAGCTATTATTCTTGTTAGTATTCTCTTGAGCCCCAAAAGGAACTATGGGGGACCTGGGTAAAAGATGAGGCAGCGTGGCCATGCTCTCCCTCAGAGCGTGCTGCATTCTCTTTGGTTACTTTTCCCAGATATCCATTGGGTGATAAGTTGGTCAGATATCCTGATTAGACAGGACAGACTGAATTTTGACTTTCTCTCCATGAAAATGTATATTCATTGTCCCTCACTGGTCCTTAGTTCCTTTCTTCTGTCCTTGTGTGGGTGCTCTCTCTAATTTATATTTACTTGTTTAACCACATTCTTTGTGTATCTCTAAGGTGTACATGTGATTTTCAGGCAATTTTGTAGGTGATCCAATCTAATTGCTTTCTTTCCTCTTTCGCCTGACCATTTATATCCTTCCTCTAATTCCCTTCACCTCTCATAATTCCTTATTTAGCCCAGTCAACCAAAGTTCATATTCTTAACCTTATTTTCTACCCCCAGTTCTTTGTCAAGCTTCCTACCGAGTTCCATGCTTTCCTTGTTCTTCCATCCCTTGGAATACCCAACCCTAGGGAGCTTTGACAATGTCATTGCCTTAAGATGTTCCATGGATAGCGCTGGATCAGAAAGTGACTGATTCAAGCTGCAGTCAAGTTGAATTCTACCTATAGTCAAGAATTTGGAATGGGGTAAATGAAAAGATTTTCTTCCATCCATTTTTAATTAGGCACATCGAAAAAGTTCCCAGATGGCTAGGTGAGACTTAAGCAAATTAGGATCCATGGTGATCAGAGCTGTGGGTCTCATTCTATAACTTGAACATCAGAGATGTGAGGGTAGAGAATTCATTTAAGGGAGTCCTCCATGGGTTTGGAGTGAGAAGGGCAGAATTTGGGCACTAATACTTTTGTTTCACTCATATATGAGCAACCAATAGTTTTCTTGCATATAGGGTCTTGGGACCATGAGAGGTAAAGTGAAAATATTAAGTCAATATTATAACATTAAAAGGAGATAGTATTTTCATGTTTTGAGAAAAAAATTGCAAAAAAAAATATCATGAAGAAGTTGAAAAAATTTTAGAATAGCCACAACTAGGGTCAAGTCCTGCCTTTCCCACTTTATTGCTGGGTGACTTTGGGCAAGTCTGTTCTCCCCTCTGGGCCTTTTAAGTAAAATGACTGATCATCTCCAAGGGCTTTGCCAACTCTCCTCTTCTAAGAATCTGTGACCACATACCACTCAGGAGAAATATTGAACATAATTGAGAGCCAGAACTCAAAATCATAGGTTTTTGAGCTGGAGAGAACCTTAAGATTCACTGGTCCAATATTTTACAGATAAGGATACTTAGACCTAGAAAAGTTAAGTGACTTGCCCCATATCTGTAAATGGCAGAGCTTGGTATTTGAGCCCAGATTCTTTGTCTCTAAATTCAGTACTTTTCCTATTATACCACACTGCCCACTGGGCTTGCCAGCTAAGGTTAACATTAGACATGCCAGTGCCATTAAAAAAGGCAAGGCATTGAACCCCCTCGGATGTGGGGCCCTATTCTAAGTCTGATCCTTGAAAGGCTCAGCTGCTGACAACAAACCCACGTTATTGCTCTCTATCAGGCCTCCGGAGGATTCAAAATGAGTCGTTCATCGGGTTGAGCCTCCTAGCACTCACGCTTTGGGAAATAGTCAGAAAGGCTTAATGGTTAGGTCCCTTTGCATTATTCCATAGACTTGGGGAAAGAAATCTTTGTTTTTGTTTTTTTGTTTTTGTTTTTTTTTTATACAGGAGCTTTTTGTGGTAACCAGAGAACTTGAAGAAGCAAAGTAAATACCCAGTAGGGAAAGAGAGGAGGAAGGGAAGAACTATTCCTTTCGTATATAATTACCATAGAGACCTATTTCTACTCCTGATAAGTACAGGTTTGTCATTTTCGACCAACTTGGGTTTTAAGCCTCTTTGCCTTTTTCTTAGCTTTGATACCACTGTAAGCACAACATTATCCATTATTTTCTTTGATTGTGATATATTATTTATTGAAGGGCAGATCAATAATTCTAGTAACAACTAGTATGAAAAAAAAAAGCAGAAAGTCTCTCTAAACTTTTAGGGGTTATGTGGAGTTTCATATGTATATATATATATATATATATATACATGTATATTATAGAGATGGGTCACTTGTGTCCAGAGCCTCTTTGTGTGTGTACATGTGTGTGTTGGGGGAGGAAGACTGGGATGCGTGTGTCTGTGCTTCTCTCCCCTCTTATATTTGCATTTGGGGCTTAGATTTGTCTTTGGCTTCTTGTATGGTTTGGGATGAGACCCTCCCATCCCAAGGGAGGGGGGCAGGTGTTGCTCCAGTCGAGCGAATGGAACCAAATTACAGGACCGTCTGTCACCTCCTCTGGGAGAAGGTAGAGGGAAGGGGGAGGGAACGGGAATGAAAGAAGGGGGGAAGGAAGGGGGAGGGGAGGGGCGACCACATGATGGAGAAAAAAGGAAGCCGAATGTTCTGTTGATGCACATAAGAGTTTGAAAACATGACTCGTGACTCCTGATTCTTTCTCTTTGCCTTAAAGATGAATATAAACGTTAGAACCAGTGCACAGATAACACAATGGTCTCATGGCCAGGGATGGTAAGACAGGAGGACAAGAGGACATTTTGGAGGGATGCGGCACCAGCTTCCATACAGAGGGTCATGAATTTCTGCAGGAGGTAGGCAGCAGGAAGCTCCTCTCTCCTCCCTTGATGACCCCTTCGGTGACCCTGAGCCACTTAGTATAGGCCAACAAGGCGCCAGACAACATATTGCTCTGAATTTCTTTTCCCCACTAAATTGACTGATTTTTTTTTCGTTTGTTTTTGACTGCATTGATCAGGGCTGCATCTTTACACATCCCAATGGAAAATAGAAAAGTAATCATAACTCATGGATAGGCACTATAGAAAGCAAAATGACTGTTTGATTGAATTTAGCTTTCAAAAACAACTTGAAATGTTCTGAGCTTTTACTTAAGTCAAAACATCCCAACCAGGTGCCATGTGTAGACACAACTCACAGTTTTTGGTTTATTATGGTAGACAATAATTACTATGCAGCCTCGACTTACTTTTCTGTGAGAATAGTTTGATAACACCTAACAAGTATACAGTGCTTTAAGGTTTACCCAAAATTTTACATATGGTTTTTTATTTGAATCTCCAATAACTCTCCAAGTTATTTTTCAGTTGACAAAATTGAAGCTCAGAGAGACTGTGATTTGCTGATAAGTTATACAGACTTGTCAGAAGCCAGATTTGAACCCAAGATCTCTCCTGACTCCACGTTTAGTACTTTTCCTGTGTCCCACACTTCTTCCACATCAGCATCAGAGTAATGACTAATTGATTTTATGTAATTTCATCGATAGGTGCAGTCAGGTAGAGCAATAAATAGAGTACTGAGCCGGGAGTCAGGAAGACCTGACTTCAAATCTGGCTTCAGACACTTACTAGCTATGGAAGCCTGGGCAAGTCATTTAGCCCTTTGACCTCCATTTCCTCATTTGTAAAATGAGCTGGAGAAGGAAATGGCAAACCATTCCAGCATCTTTACCAAGAAAATCCTAAATGGGGTCAAGAAGAGTTAGCCACTACTGAAATGACTGAACAACAGCAGTTTCATCTATACCTAGAAACTACTTAGAGTCAGTGTTGTAGTAAGTAGAGTTTTGGAAAAGGAGACAGGAAGACCTGGGTTTAATACTACTTAGAGATTCAATAGCTATGTGACTATAGGCTAGTTCCTTAATTTCTCTAGGGTCTCAGTCTCTTCATCTGTGTAATAAAAATAGTAGTTGTACCTCATCTAGGAAACATTTTTCTCTGACTTCCTAAAGCTCTTAATATGTACCACTCTATACCACACAGTGCAGACCCTGAGTAAATACTGTAATAGTACTGTTCTCTGATTATTTCATGTGGTCATTGTCTCTCCATAATTAGACAATAATTTCTTTAAGAGTAGCAACTATAGAATGAATCTACATGTCCAGTTCCCCTAGAGAGATAATGCCTTTGTAAGGTTCCAAAGAAATAATTAGCCTTTGCCAACCTGAAGGTGTCATGCATGTATCAGCTACTATGACTTGGAATTTTGAAATACTGCTGATAAGAAAGGATGTTCTCCTACTTGGAAACACCTCTAGAGATGTTGCTTTTACAGGAGGCCCAAGAGAGAGATACAGCATAATGTTATTCTTAGTTACCTGAGAATAAAATAAATGGAATAATGGAGGACACTGTCAAAAAAAATGGACAGGCACAATTATTTTCCCTTTTCAAATAATTATTTTTTTAAAAAAGCCTTTGTAGTATCAAGTAGAAACAAGGAAACTGACGAGACTTGGAACCAGACAGGCAATGGCCATCATTCAATGAACAAATAAATACTTATTAAACACTTACCATGTATCAGGCACTGTGCTAAGTGCTGAGCTTACAAAAAGAGCTATGATAGTAAACTAAGACTGTCAATTTCTGGAGAATTCTATAGTGAAAGAAGTGTTTGCGTCAAAATGGCCTTATCCTTTCTCCCTTCTGGGGAAGAAAAGAATGAAGATATCCTCAGTTCCCACTTGCTTTTTCGGGGGGAAAGAAAAGAAACTGGGGCATGAGGTTATGCTGCACCACTTGACAGAGGGGAGACAGATTTCTTCAACCTTTAGATGACAAAAATCTCTGGCAGTGATATTTTCACATGTGTTACTTAAGAGGCAAAAATTTCCAACACAGAATATCCCAGGCAAAATTTGACCTCCACGGGCCCTATTAAATACCAAACTCTCTCACTGAAAGGTAACAAAAAAATTCAGTCCATCATACAGATATAATTGTTACTTGGTGCCAAATCAAACAGAGGCGTAGAAACATTCTGAATTCTTGACTGCATTGTTTACGTTGTTTTACAGGTTTGGTATGGTATAGATACAGTCCAAAAGTGGTTATGGAAAAGAAGAATAAATAGGCATAATAAAATAGACATTATGAGTTTTTAGGGCAGAAGGAAAGGGTGTGTGTGTGTGTGTGTCACAGAGAGAGAGAGAAAGAGAGAGAGAGAGAGAGCAGAAAACTGGCAGTGATAGGAGAAAGGGAAAGAAAACAGTATTTAGGAAAAGTGTGAAAAATAAATTGAATTAAATCTCTCAGAAAGAGAATATTCTCCATTTTCTATCAGTCTCTGAACTATCACTAAGGAGTCCTGTTCCTAAAACAGGTAATCTTCTACCAGTAGAAAGTGCTTAATTATGGTGTATGTTAGGAAAACAAGTAAACTGAAATTGGACTCAGAAGATATAGTTTCAATCCCTGTAATCCCTAGCTCACTAGTTGTGTAGCTTTGGCAGTCTCAAGAGTCTGGAGCTCTGAAATGGGCATAATAGTACCTTCCTATGTATCTCATTGATTATCTCTAGCTGATCCTGTTGATTGGCTCATAGGGTAGGTAGGGTGATATAATGGGAGGGGGGAACAGCTGTATTTGGAGTCAGAAGATTTGTGTTTGATCTCTCTTAATTGGCCTTTTCTCAAAATATCTGGGCCTTAGCTGACCTGAAAGTGTGTGTTCGTCCTTCATTGCCAAAGAAGACCATGCCATCAGAGAAATGATGACATGACTTGCCCTTGACTTTGTTTTGAGTGAAGGAGAACTGTGCAGGTCACCAGCCTCACTTCTCCTCCAGAGCCATCTGAATCCAGTGACCAGTTATTCATCAGGATGACTGGAGATGACACAGGATGAGGCAGTTAGGGTTAAGTGACTTGCCCAAGGTCACATAGTTAGCTAGTGTCAAGTGTCTGAGGGGAGATTTGAACTCAGGTCCTCCTGACTCCTGCAGTGGTGCTCTATCTACTGTACCACCTAGCTGCCCCTTAAGTTCATTTATCTGTAAAATGAGTGGTCAGAGTAGAGCACTTTTAAGTTCTTGTCCAACCTTAAATCTATTAGGATCAAATATGAAAAAAGAAAAGTTCTTCATAAAGTGCAATATACATCTCAGGTGTTATTAGCATTTCTGGATAGCCAGGAGACTGATATAAGTAAAGGACTTAGAAGAGGAATGAAAATAAATGACTTCATATAGTTTTAAAGATTCACTGTACCTGTATGACCTCATCTGAGATTCTCAATAAGTTGTGAGGGAGGACCCATAGGTGTTATTGTACCCATTTCATGGAACAGGATGCAGAGGAAGCTAAGATCCAATCCATGATTATACAGGGGCTGTTGTTCAGTCATTACAATCATATTGGACTTTTCCTGACCCCCTTTGGGGTTTTCTTGGCAAAGACACTGGAATGGTTGGCCATTTCCTTCTCCAGCTCATTTTACAGATGAGGAAACTGAGACCAGCGGAGTTAAGTGACTTGCCCAGGGTCACACAGCTAGGAAGTGTCTGAGACTGAATTGAAACTCAGGTTCTCCTGACTCCAGGGCCAGTTCTTTATTCACTGTGTCACCTAGCTACCCATCATTTCAGAGGAACTTAAAGGAAAAGTGGAAAATCTCATTAGTTACACGATACTTGAAAGACAGCATGGTGCTTTGAAAAACACAACTGATGTAGTCAGAGAAGGTGGACTCAAACTGGGCCTCTATTGTTTTCTACCTGTATCATCAGGACATGAAATTCTCTGGATCTCAGTTTCCTCATTTATATACAGAAGGGTGTAAAGATGGTCTTTAAAATCCCTTCTAGATTTAAATCCTATTATCTTTCCTCCACTCCTCCCCCACCCCCCAAGAATGCAAATATCTGAACGATTGGTTGAATTTCCACTTATTCTCTGGTGATAGGGCTTTTGTGAAGACTGTACAGAGACGAGGCATGGTACACTAGGAGGAGTAGGAGAACAGTAATTGAGTGGGGGAAGGGTGTACATTTTGGTGACAGATTTAGAGGAGGGGACTTTTCTGATGGGGGTGATGGGGGGAGTAACTGTTAGGCTTTCATAATAGCTAGCAAAGCCTCCTATAATTCCCAAGCTGTCTGTTATCTAGGAAATGCAAATCAGGAGGGGAGTGACATCATGTAGGATTATAGCCACAGGGAGTAATTATTTAGACATTAAAGGCTATTGAAGGGAGTGGCTGACAATATTAATGATGTCCAGATGGACAGAGTATGATGCTAAAATTATTTCCTAGTACAAAGAACACTGGAATTCCACATGCCACTCCTCAACAGACATATTAACACTCCAGGTTTACTCTTCCATTGGACAGTTTGTATTTCTTGGAAGAAGGTTTCTTCTTCCAGACAAAGATAGTGAGTGACATCAAGAGATTGTGTCTGTACAAGTGAATTCTATGAAACATTTAAAGAATAATTAATCCAAATACTATATAAACTATTTGAAAAGATAGGTAAAGGAGTTCTACCAAATTCCTTTTATGAGTCAAATTTGATTTTGATACCTCAAGCAGGGAGAGTAAATACAGAGAAATTCACAGACCAACTTCCCTTGAATATTGAAGCAAAAATTTTAAATAAAATACAAGCAAGGAACTTATAGCAATATATCACAAAGATCATACGTTATGACCAGGTGGGATTTATATCAGGAATGCAGAGCTGGTTCAATATTAGGAAAACTATAAGCATAATTGATCATATTAATTACAAAACCAGCAAAAATCATATGATTATCTCAACAGATGAAGAAAAAGCTTTTGCAAAATGCAACACTCATTCCTATTAAAAACACTAGAAAGCATAGGCGTAAGGAGGCTCTTTTAAAATGATAAGTAGTACCTATCTAAAACCAAGAGCAAGTATTATCTATAATGAGTGTAAGTTAGAAACCTTCCCAGTAAGATCAGGAGTGAAGCAATGATATACATTAATATCACTATTATTCAGTATTGTATTAGAAATGCCAGCTGTTGCAATAAGACAGAAAAAAGAGATTGAAGGAATAAAAACAGGTAATGAGGACACAAAACTATTACTCTTTGCTGGTGATATGATGGTAGACTTACAAAACACTACAAAATCGACAAAAAGCCAACTTAAACAATTGCTAACTTTAGTAACAATGTAGGATATAAAATAAAGGATATAAAATAAACCCATAAAAGTCATCAGTATTTCAATATATTACCAATAAAATCCAGCAAAAAGAGATAGAAAGAGAAATTCTATTTAAAATAACTATAGACATTAAAAAATATTTGATTGTCTACCTGCAAAGACAAAGCCAGGGACTATATGAACGCAATTACAAAACACATTTTCACACCAATAAAGACATTTAAATAATTGGAGAATATTGATTGCTCATGGGTAAGCTGAGTCACTACCATAAAAATGATAATTCTACTTAATTTATTTTTTCAGTGCTATACCAAATTATCAAAGAATTATTGTAATGAGCTAGAAAAAAATAAGTAAATTCATCTGGAAAAACAAAAGGTCAATAAAATAAAAAGAATCAATTAAAAAAATGTGAGGGAAAATGGCTTAGTTGTACCAGATCTCAAACTGTGTGTGTGTGTGTGTGTGTGTGTGTGTGTGTTCATCCTTTGTTGCAGAAGACCATGCTATCAGAGAAATAATGACATGACTTGCGCTTGACTTTGTTTTGAGTGAGGGAGGACTGTGCAGGTCACCAGTCTCACTTCTCCTCCAGAGCCATCTGAATCCAGTGACCAGATATTCATCAGGATGCCTGGAGATGACCCAGGATGAGGCAAGTGGGGTTAAGTGACTTGCCCACGGTCACACAGCTAGTGAGTGTCAAGTGTTTGAGGTGAGATTTGAACTCAGGTCCTTCTGACTCCTGCACTGGTGCTCTATCCACTGCACCAAGTATCTGCCCAGATCTCAAATTATGGTGCAAAGTAATCATCAAAACAATCTGGTACTAAACAATAAATAGAATGAAATGGATTAGGTACACAACACACAGTAGTAAATGACCATAGTAATTTAGGATAAACTCAAAAGATCCAAGCTTTGGGGGCAAAAATTGACCATTTGAAATTTAAAATTGCTGGGAAAACTGGAGAGCAATTTAGCAGAAACTAGACATACACCAACATCTTAATCCCTATATAAAGATAAGGTCAAAATGAGTACACAATTTTGACAGAAAGGGTGATATTATCAGTAAATTGGGGGACCACAGAAAGATTTTACTTGTCAGATCTATGGATAAGGAAGGAGTTTATGATTAAACAAGAGATAGAGAGAATCATGGAGAGAAATAAAATGTGTAATTTTGATTACATGAATTTAAAAAGTTTTTGCATAAGCAAATCTAATGTAGCCAAAATTAGAAGAAGAAGAAAAAGCCTAGGGGTGAGAATTACAGCAAGTTTTTCTGATAAAGGACTCATTTCTTTAAATATATAGGGAATGAGTCTTATATATATGACAATATGACAATAATGAGTCATTCCCCAATTGATAAATGTTCAAACATATAAACAGGTAGCTTTCAGAAGAAAAAAAATCAAAGTTATCAATGATCACATGAGAAAAAGTGTTCTAAATCACTGTTGATTAGAGAAATGCAAATTAAAACAACTCTTAAGTATCACCTCATACCTATTAGATTGACTCACATGACAGTAAAGGAAAATGATACATGCTAGAGGGAATGTGGAAAAATAGGGACACTAATACACTGTTGGTGGAGTTGAGAACTGCTCCAACCATTCTAGAGAACAATTTGGAACTATGCCCAAAAAGCTACAAAACTTTGCATACCCTTTGATCCAATAATACCACTACTAGGTCTATATCCCAAAGTGATCAAAGAAGAAGAAAAAGGACCTATTTGTTCAAAAATATTTATAGTAGCTGGTAAAGTGGTGGTAAAGTATGGGAAACTGGGGAATGGCTGAACAAATTGTGGTATATGGTTGTTATGGAGTATTGTTGTGCTATAAAAAATGATGAACAGGATGGTTTCAGAAAAACGTGAGAGACGAGCAGAACCAGGAGAACATTGTACACTATAAGTATAATAATGATGATCAACTGTGAAAGACTTAGCTACTCTGATCAAGACAATGATCCAAGGTGATGCCAAAGGATCCATAATAATAAAAAAAAAAAGATATCCATTTCCAGAGAGAGAGAACTGATGAACTCTGAGTACAGATTGAAGCATACTTTTTTTCCACTTTCTTTATGTTTCTTGCTTTTTTTTGTAACATAGCTAATATGGAAATGTTTTTGTATGATTTCACACATATAATTGATAACTTTTTCTTGCATTCTCAATTGGTGGGGTAGGGGTGGGAGGGAGAGAATTGGAACTCAAATTTTTTTTAAATCAATGCTAAGAATGAATGAAGAAAGAAAGGAAGGAAAGAAGAAAGAAAGGAAGGAAAGAGAGAAAGAGGAAGAGAGGGAGGAAGGAAGGAAGGAAAGAAGGAAGGAAGGGAGGGAGGAGGGAAGGATATTGTTCCTGGAACCAATGGAGATTGACTGGAGGTGCAGAATGATGTCAAGGTCCAAGGCAAGGTTGGTGATCACAATCAATGCCATCTTCCCTCTGAATTCCTCAAAGAAAAGTCGATAATAACAATAGCTAGCATTTACGTAACATTCTAAGATTTGCAAACTGCTTGCAAATATTATCTTATCTGATTCTCATAACAATCATAAGGAGTTAATGATGTTATTATCTACATTTTACAGATGAGAAAACTGAGGAAGACAGACATGAAGTGACTTGTCCAGGGTCAACTAGTTAGCATCTAAGATGGGATTTGAAATTCCATCTTTCTGACACTAGGCTAGGAGCTCTATCCACTCTGCTTTCTAGCTGCCTCATAATATGATGATTAAAATACCTAACAATCTCAGTCCTATCCACAAGAAAACTATATAAAGAGGAAGTTATCCTTTTTATCAGACTGCATATTGAAAAATTTTTCTTCTCCTCTGCCTTCCTCTTACTGAAGTAGAAACCCATTATCCTGAGGCAGCAATAAATATCCACTTAATCTCCAACCCAAACCTCCCAGCTCTATATGCCAACAGATTAATATATCTGTGATCTAATTTCACCAAATATGGATATGGCTCCTCTCTCCAATAGTGAAGATTGCAGCTTGCCCATGCCTTCCTACCTTGAGTAACTCCTGCCTAGTTGACCACAGGAAATCCATCCACTGTACTTCCACCATATGTCTTGACATTTCATGAATTTTAAGATTATGGTCTATCAGTTAAACCTAGTTTTCACTATGTGATTAGCTCACCTCATTTTCTCACATATTATACCCATGATGATATCCATTACATCATCTAGGTGGTATAGTGAGTAGGGTACTGGATTTGGAATTAGGAAGACCAAATAGTGTCTGTCTCACAGGGTTGTTGAGAGGATCAAATAAATATATTTGAATCGCTTAAAAATTTTTAACATGCTATATAAATGATAATTACCATAACTATTATTTCTTTTCCTACCCTTAGCACAATATTACCTCTGCCTCTGAATATCATGCGACCATTTGGAGCTCTCTTGATTCAGGTGAATAAATGAATGATAAAACATTATTAAGTACTTTTTCAAGCACTGTGTCAAGCATTGGAGCTAAAAATAGGGGGGAAAAATCAAGGCAGTTCCTGTTTTCAAGGAGCTCACACTCTAGTTGAAAGGGATGATAAATAAAAGAAAGACAGCTTGGAGTCAGATGGAAAGGCTCAGGGGTCTTTAGATTACATTAGTACAGGAGATGACAAGGTCAGTGGTCTGGAAGGTGTAGAAGCAGGGCAGATGGCAAGACCTGATAGAACACGATTTCACTAAAAGGAATAGAGTGGATGACTCACATATGAACCAAAGTATGTGAGCAAAAGAGCATCCCACATGAGTTCTGGGTAGTCTGAGGCCAGAGATTGGAACAAGGAAGGGAAATCAAATGGTATAGGGGGAACTGGTGGAGGCAACTTTGGGAGAAAGTAGGCTGAGTTTGATCTTGAAGGGACCATAATAATAAATCTCAAGAGAGTTGTGACCTGCATAAACTATTGGAGGGAGAGGATCCCATACTAGAAATGTTATGTTCTGGGTCCAGTTTCACCCTGACCTTATGTTTGACCTTGGACTAATTGGATCTTTGCTCTGGGTCTGTATCTCCATCTGTAAAAAGGTGGTATTAAACTAAATGCTCTTTAGATTGAATGTGATTGAAAATGATATCATTTAAATCGAGCTAAGTGGAATACAACTCTCATAAAGTGCCCTGTAATATATTCAGTTCTCTCTCTCTCTCTCCCTCTCTCTCCATCTCCCTCCCTCCCTCCCTTCTCTCTCTCTCTCTCTCTCTCTCTCTCTCTCTCTCTCTCTCTCTCTCTCTCTTTGTCCCTCTCCCCCCATCTTTCTCTCCCTCTGTTTCTCTCATGTCTAAATAAATCGACATCAGTACCTTCAACCCATCTACTGGAAATAAACTAGAACCAGTCAATAAGCAAGTCCCCACAGGATGGTTCCTACCTCCTGCCACACACATGGCACAAAATTATCAAAATGCAAGTGAGTTAGAATCTTCAGTTATAACTTTTCATTTCATTCTAATCAATAGCAAGTCAGCAACTTGCTCATCACCACAAGACAAATGTTCTTCCATTAACTGAAACTGACCAATGCCCATCTTCATCTAAAAACCAGCATCATTCCATCCACACACAAAGACAATTGATGGGAACAAATGAGAGATAGAAGAAAACATCCAGGAAACCAAAACTAAGGAGATGCAGAAGAGGCAGAAGGAAAGAAGTAACTTGATATAGTGGAAAGAGCCCCTGATGGAGTTAGGTGCCCTGGATTAAAATTTCTGGGTCTGCTACCTATTATTTTAATTCTCTCTGGTTTTCAATGTCCTTCTGTCTAGTACAAGGGAACTGGACAAGGTGATGATGCCTTCTAGATCTAAATAAGTAGAAGAATATAACTCAGAAGACTAGAGTCACCTTCTCAGAGATGGTTAACTTGGACCTTCTTTAGAAGAGATGATGACTCTTCTTTGGAGAGATGGAACAATGCAAAGTATTAATAGATGCTAGGTGGTACTGGAAATCATGTTACCAGCTGCAGGAGGAAGAGACTCTAAGAGGTAGTTGGCTATTTCTTGCTGATGCAGGTGACTACATAGTGGTCTTCCTGGAGTGTGTATTCTGGACATGTTGAAGACCTTGACAAGTCCTATCAAAGCTACTGATATCTAACTATCCTAATGTGTTGGTTTATGAAGGAATACATAGTACAGCTAGGATAAACCTAGACTGAATGTGTGTGTGTATATATACATATATGTAATATACCCCTCCATATATATATATATATATATATACATATACATATACATATATATATATACACACACTTGTGTATACGTGTCCATATAGGTATATATACATTATGTGTATATGTACACAGTGGTGTGTTGTGTGTGGGGAATGTGGTTGAAGTCTTGAGTGGGAAAGTGAAGAACTTGGGAGTGCAGATGGTATTTTCATCTCTTCTTTCAGTTAAAAGAGAAAAGATAAAATGGGAGAGAAACAATTTGCTAAATAGATGAGAGAAAAGAACAAGATTTATATATTTACACCATGGCTTGTGATATTAACAAAGAGGGGCTTCTAACAAGGGATGGATTACATCTCAGGAGACCCAGGAAGGACATATTTGGCAGGAGACTACTCAGGAAGGCTTTAAACTGAAATTTGAGAGGGAAAGGAAAAATACCCAAATACAATGAAATTATTAAGTATGGCATACAAAGAATATGAGGTACTCAGAAATTCTCAGGAGAAAAAAATGGCACAGAAAGGGTTGGAAACAATATTTAGTGGCTCAGATGTTTCTATACTAATGCACAAACAATTTGTAATGGATAAAGTAAATAGGCAATGTTAACATAAGAGAACAAACATGATTTTTAACTATGACCAAGACTTGATGAGATGTAATTGATAACAAATATAACAATCGAAGACTTTATGTTTTTCAAGAGGACAAGTAGGATGGTGATGTTGTCTTATCAGTTTCAGGTCTATCAATATGGCCTCTCTATAGAGAATGGATTGAAAAGATCCTGGAAGTAAGAAGACCAATCAGGTCAGGAGTTATGGTGAAAAGACTGTGAACCTGGCACTGAAAGACTAAGTTAGGCACTGAACTCATTGAGTTTAAGGAGAATGTAGGGTGGTGTATCAGTAAGCACCCCGACATACACAGGGGTTCTTAAATCTGCATTTATAAAAGGAAAGGCAACTTTTGAGGAGTCAACAATCACTTTAATTATATTCAACATATAGAGACCAATAGACAGGCTTTCAATTGTCTGACTATTCCACACATACATAGTTACCAGAGAGGAAAGCACCAACATCTAGGTTTTCAAAGCCAGAGGGATGCTTAGTGGCTTTCCAGAGTGTCATGTGGCACATAAACTTTCTTCCACAACAAAGCCCCAAAGCAAGACCTCCCCTCAGAGTATATATACTTTTTTCAGTCATAGGGCATGACCCCTGGTGACCCAGCACCTCATTAGCAATCAGCAAAAGGTGTGGGCCTTCATAGGAAACAAGCCTCCCCTAATCAAGTCTCCCTCAATAGCCACATCAGAGGCCTATCAATGGGCAACGAAGATTTTTAACTCCCATGGTGGGGGGAGCAGTGTGACTTGATAATGGTGACTAGGATATGGATTGAGTGATAAACTTGGATAGCAAAGTCATCAAAGAAGAGGTTGCTGTGTGAGTACTGTTCTTAGTCAGTCATTTTCAGTCATGCTCAACTCTTTGTGACCCATTTTGGGGTTTTCTTGACAAAGACACTGGAGTGGGTTGCCTTTTCCTTCTCCTGCTCATTTTACAGATGAGGAACTGAGACAAATAGGCTTAAATGAGTTGCCCAGGGTCACATAACTAGGAAGTGTCTGAGTCCAAATTTGAATGCAGGTCTTCCTGACTCTAGACCCAACATTCTACCATTGGGCCACCTAGCTGCCCCTGAATAGTGTTCATTACCTTCTAAAGATTCTTCAAAGAATTAATTGCTCACTTTAGGATCTGACAGCCAATCTGTTGTTGGAGGCAATGTAATCCTGGGGAAAGAGCCTGGGTTCAAAAGACCTGGATTCAAATCCTGCCTTTTTAATTACTTGTTACATGTGTAACAAGTAATTCTCTGGATGTCAGCTTCTTCATCAGTCTAACCAAGGAGGGAGAAGCTCAAACTCAATGCCAGATAACCTCTGATGACCTTTCCAGCTCTCTAACTGTGACCCACTCATTGTCTGGAGGATTTCTTGTCTATTTAATGTGTTGAGAATACTAGAGTACCACAAGCATTGTTCATTTTTCACATGTAATTGGCCTTTCCCCTTTTCTGATCATACATGTGCTTAATGATGACATCTTTTATGTCATTTTTATGCAGAAGTTGTCATTGACTGTGTGTCAATCACATGATTGTGTGCCTGCTTCTGTGTACTATGTGTCTAAATTTCCTTTTCAATCACTGGCAGTTTTTCTTCTTCACTATTCTTTTATCCTGCTGAACATCCTCTATTGTCCAAGATATTTCAGAGATCGTTAACTGCAGCCCAACGATGACATTCGTCACTTCTCTCAGTATTACATGATTTAGTTCTCTTGGCCCATGGTACTGACCTCACTGGAAGAGGTTAAGTACTGCCTGATTAGCTTGGTTTAATTCCATTTAATATCATTCAGTAATGCCTACTAAGTACAGGGCACTGTTCTAGATTGGGAGATACAAAGACAAAAAAGAAACTCGCTTCCCTCAAAGACCATAACATAGGGAAGGATCATATATGAATTTCTCTGTTTGTAACCCATGCCCGCTCCAACACTCACCTTTCCAGTATCCTTACACCACAAACCATTCCCCTGTCCCTCCTTCTCTGGCCTCTGAAATGAACTCTGCAGTCTAGGGATACTGGTGTAAGACTATACATCTACTGACTTCAAGCATATACACAAGCTGTTCTCCACTCCTGGAATGCTCTCACGCCTCAGCCCTACTTTCTGGCTTTTCTCTTTTCCTTCAGTTTTCACCTAAAATCCCACTTTCTTTAAAAAATTTTTTCTGGTTCTTCTTTCTGATTCTGTCTCCCCCTGAGACTATTCCCAGTTTATCTAGTCTATATCTTCTTTGAACTTGGTTGTTTCCATGTCGTCTCCACCATTAGATTGTGAGCTCCTTGAGAACAGGGATTATCTTTTAACTTTCTTTGTGTCTCTAGTGCTTACCACAGTCCCCGGCACAGGACATGTGTTTCATAAACGCTTGTTGAATTGTTGATGAGGGATTTAAATAGACACTAGCATATTATCAATGGGACTTTCCATTTAGTAGTGTCAAAAAGGACAGGATTTCACGGAATTTGAGAGTTGGAGGGGATTTTAATGACTGTCTATTGTGGCAGTTATTTAGACTGGATGACATTTATTCCTTTCAGATCGTGAGGTTAGGGGTGCAGTGTCCCCATTATCTGAGAAATCCATGTAAAAGTTTTTGGCCCTCCCTTCATGCTAGAGAAGACATCTGAATTTTTTTCTTTCTTTTATGAGGTATTTACAGTATTAAAAGATAAAATATGTTGATATTAGGCAATATTCCATATATTTTATATATTTCTGAGTTTCTAAAGTTTTTCTGGGTCATCTACTGGCCTTCACATGTCACCTTCAGCTTCTACAAAACTCCCCCCAAAATTCCTATTTAATTCCTACACTGACCTGTGGGATATGGAAACCGCAGTGGGAAAAGTCATGATATGAAAGGGATAACTAGAAAGCTAAACTTGAAAATGAATTTCCCCTTCAACATACCTTAAAAGTGTTTGTCAACTTTTCCATAGAGAGTTACAATGAGGGACAACCTAGTACTCCCCAAAGCAGTCCGTTCCAATTTGGTATAGTTTCAATTGTTACGAAGTTCTTCTTATATCATCCAGGACATATATGACCAGAAAAAGATTTAGGATGGTCATGGGGGGAGATTATTAAATAGATAGCCCAAGATGGCCTGGTACTCAAGAAATATTTAAAAATAAGAGCAAAAAACTAAAAAAAATTTCTAGCCTTTTTGTTTGATTCTCTTTGGAGAATTCACAGAAACACATGGATAAGAATCACACAAGATTATAAAGCATGGGTATAGAAAAGATAACTCAGAGATAATCAAAAGAAGGAAGGCACTAGCATTAAAAGGGATAGAGAAAAGCTTCTAATAAAAGGCTAGATTTTAGCTTTTCCATCTCTATGCCTTTGTTCATACTGTTCTGTATGCCTGCAATGCCTTATCCATCATCTCTGCCTAACCCCATTTCTGCTTGTTGAAATTTGTATCCATCTTTCAAGCCTTAATTCAGCTCACCTCCTTGCTGAAAACTGAAAGAGAGGGAAAGAAAAACAGAGAATAACTAGTAGAAAGGTGAATAGGGACAAACAGAACTGAAGTCATAACAAAAGAAACTTCTGTCAAAATAGGGAAAATGCATGTCTCAAAACCCTTGCCTTTGCCATATCCATGCTTGTGTTCTAGAACATCCAGTAGGGGGAGTCCTACTCTTCTTTCTCTGCCATTGTTTCTGGGTCCTCAGTTAAGGATTTCTTCTCCCATCTATCCTTGTCACTTGGTTTTGTGCATAATACACAGCCAGATTTCTTGTTTAGAGCTAACTGTAACCAGTAAAGGGTTAAGAGGAGGATAGGTAGCAGTTCATGTGAAAAAAAGACATGGGGATACAAGCCAAATTTGAGTTAACCATGACTTGGTAGCCCAAAGACCTAATAAAATATTGGGCCACATTAACAGAAGCATATTGTCTTTAATAAAAGGGATTATATTCTCTCTACAGAAGCAGAATCACACAGTGAATAGAAAACTGGCCTTGGAATCCAGAAGATATGAATTCATCTCCCTGCCTTTGAAAAATGCTGGCTATGAGATCTTCAGCAATCCACCCAATGTCCACAACCTCTTTGCCAAATAGTGCAGAGACCACGCCAAGGATTTGTTTAGCAAGAATTTTCTTTGACATGTCTTCAGTAGCTGTGGTTGCTGAGGAGACAGAAGCTATAGCATTTTCCAGAGAAAATTCTAGGTTATATCTTTTCAAGAATTGCCTCCCTGGCTGTGGGAGCCAGGGCTGATCCAGAAGCAGGACCAGACTAGAAAGTGATGCTACTTCTAGGGCTCTTGGGCTTATCCACCTGTTGAGAGTAACTGGTGGTGGTGGTGGTGGTAGTGATATTGATGATGGTGGGACCCTTGTTCCCAAGGGTTGCTTTGTTTGAGATAACTGCCAGAATTGAGATGGTAGTAGGACTGATGGCTCTGGATGGGGGAGACATAGCTATTCTGAGGATTTGGGTTAGACTGTTTCCACTAGAATCTCAGGGGAAGAGATTGCCATAGGTGATTACATGTGAGGGACTAAGGACCTCATTGTCCTCATCTGTAAAATGAGGGGGTTGAACTAAATCATCTCTGAGGTTCCTTCCAATTTTAAAATCCTATGGGCAAAGTGGACAGCCCTACTAACCATCACACTTCCCTGGGTCTAGTAGTCATTTGATCCTACCCTGAGTGGTACATAGTACAGAGATTATTACTTCCATTTTACAGATGAAGAAATTGAGGTCCCAGGATTTTCTCAGATCACACAGTTGGTGAGTCTTTGAGACAGGATTTGAACTCAGGCCTTCCTAACTCCAAGTTCCATGCTCTTTCCACTATACTATGTACTGTCTTTACATGTAAGGCAATGCAGAATTCAAATTATTTGGCTAGGAATTTGGTGAACATGATGCCCTGGGAGATTAGAATAAAGGAGGTCTTATTTAAAGTAAAATTTTAAATGTTAATCAAAATTCACGAATCTAAATAAGAGTAAAAGAAATTTAAATGAACTTTCAAATGACATTTTGGCAAGTTTGTAGCATTTATAAAGGCAGCTAGTGGTACAATAGATAAAGTGCTAGGTCTGAAGTCAGGAAGACCTTAGATCAAATCAGCCTTCAGACACTTACTAGCTGTATGATCTTGGGCAAGTCATTTAATCCCTGTTAGTCCCACTTTCCTCAACTGTAAAATGAGTATGATAATAATAAGATCTACTTCCCTGGATTGTTGAGAGAACCAAATGAAAAAATACTTAAGTCCTTTGCATATTCCCCAAACCCCAAATCCCAGGGCCCCATAAGTTCACTGATGGAAGTCTGGCAATAATCACCTAGCATGGGGGGTGGAGCCAAGATGGCGGAGTAGAAAGATGCACGTTTATGAGCTCCGAACCCACAACCCATAGAATTAAGGTAAAAAGAGATCCCCATAAATTCTGAATCACTGCAGGGGGTGCATAAACATAGGGGAAGAGATTTCCATTCCAGTGAGCCCTGGAGAGCCGTCCACAGAGTCCCTCGCGCCCCGGAAAGCAGACCCCACCCCAGCGCTGCCCTGGCCATGGCCCCAGAGAAGCTGATCTGAGCAGGCTTCAGGGACGGAAGCTCCAGCAGCCAGGAAAGTCCCTCTGCCCACAGAAGCTACAGGTCAGTGAGAGAGAAAGCTGGGCTGGACGAGAGGGGGAGTGGAGTGTCTCCGTGACTCCGGCCCCCTCGGGAGGAAGCGGTGGCAGAGACGGGGGCAGGAAGCTGCGGAGTCAGAGGCGTGGGCGGCAGCAGAGGCAGCAGCTGCGGCAGCCCGAACTCCCCCAGCAGCAGGCAGGATCTTCATTACTGAAGGTCTCTGCATAAACAACCTGAGGGAGCTGAACCTGGGAGACTGGCCCTGCCCCACTCCGCTCTATTACTGAAGGCCTCTGCATAAAGCCCCTGAGGGAACTGAGCCTGGGAGGCGGGGCCCCCCCCACACCCCCACCCTCTCCGTTCCTGAAGGTCTCTGCATAAAGCCCCTGTGGGAGCTGAGCCTGGGAGGCGGCCCTGCCCCCACCCCAGCACCTGAACTAAAGCTTGCTGCGGAAAGCCCATTTGAACCTCAGACCCCAAGCACTAGCTGGGTGGATCTAGGCGGGGGTGGACAGGAATCTCAGAAGTCAAGTAGCTGGCTGGGAAAATGCCTAGAAAAGGGAAAAATAAGACTATAGAGAGTTTTTTCGAACAGATGCAAATGATCCCGACTTCCAGATCTGACGAGGAAATATTCTTGCCATCAGGGAAAGACGTGGAGGGCGGGGCCGCAGTACCCCAGACATCCCAGGGGGATGTCGGATGGGCTCAGGCCTTGGAAGAACTCAAAAAGGATTTTGAAAAGCAAGTTAAACAGGTGGAGGAAAAACTGGGAAGAGAAATGAGAGAGATGCAAGAAAAGTATGAAAAACGGGTCAATACCTTGGTAAAGGAGACCCAAAAAAATGCTGAGGAAAATAACACCTTGAAAAATAGGCTCACTCCATTGGCAAAAGAGGTTCAAAAAGCCAATGAGGAGAAGAATGCTTTCAAAAGCAGAATGAGCCAAATGGAAAAAGAGGTTCAAAAGCTTACTGAAGATAATAGTTCTCTCAAAATTAGAATGGAACAGATGGAGTCGAATGACTTTACGAGAAACCAAGAAATCACCAAACAAAACCAAAAGAATGAAAAAATGGAAGAGAATGTGAAATATCTCATGGGAAAAACAACTGACCTGGAAAATAGATCCAGGAGAGACAATTTAAAAATTATGGGACTACCTGAAAGCCATGATCAAAAAAAGAGCCTAGATATCATCTTCCATGAAATTATCAAGGAAAACTGCCCTGACATTCTAGAACCAGAGGGCAAAGTAAGTATTGAAAGAATCTATCGATCACCACCTGAAAGAGATCCAAAAAGAGAAACTCCTAGGAACATTGTGGCCAAATTCCAGAACTCCCAGGTCAAGGAGAAAATATTACAAGCAGCTAGAAAGAAACAATTCCAGTATTGTGGAAATACAATCAGGATAACTCAGGATAACTCAAGATCTAGCAGCTTCTACATTAAGGGATCGAAGGGCATGCAATAGGATATTCCAGAAGTCAAAGGAACTAGGACTGAAACCAAGAATCACCTACCCAGCAAAACTGAGTATAATACTTCAGGGGAAAATATCGTCTTTCAATGAAACAGAGGACTTTCAAGCATTCTTGATGAAAAGACCAGAGCTGAAAAGAAACTTTGACTTTCAAACACAGGAATGAGAAGCATGAAAAAGTAAACAGGAAAGAGAAGTCTTAAGGGACTTACCAGAAGTGAACTGTTTACATTCCCACATGGAAATACAACATTTGTAACTCTTAAAACTTTTCAGTATCTGGGTAGTTGGTGGGATCACACACACACATGTACACGCATGCACGCACACACACATACACACATGCACACACATACAGAGACGGAGAGCACAGATTGAATTGAATAGGATGGGACCATATTGTAAAAGAAATTAAGGTAAATGCTGAGAGAGAAATGTAGTGGGAGGAAAGAGGGTGAAATGGAATGGGATAATTATATGTCATTTAAGAGGCAAGTACGAGACTTTTTAGTGGAGGGAAAAAGAGGAGAGCTGAGAAAAAAAAAAAAACCAAGAAGTTTACCCTCATCACATTTGACTAAAGGAAGGAATAAAATGCACACTCATCTTGGTATGAAAACCTATCTTACAGTATAGGAAAGTGGGGGAGAAGGAGATAAGCAAGGGGGGGGATGATGAAAGGGAGGGCAAAGGGAGGAGAGAGCAATTTGAAGTCAACACTCGGGGAGGGACAGGATCAAAAGACAGAAGAGAAACAATGAGGGGCAGGTTAGGATGGAGGGTAATTCAGTTAGTCTTACACAACACGACTATCAGGGAAGTCATTTGCAAAACTACACAGATATGGCCTATATTGAATTGCCTGCCTTCCCAAAGGGAATGGGTGGGGAGGGAGGGATGGGGAGAATTTGGAACTCAAAGTTTTAGGAACAACTGTTTAGTTTTGTGTTGCTACTAGAAAAGAAGACATACAGTTAATGAGGAATAGAAAGTCATCTGGCCCTACAGGAGAAAAGAGAAGATGGAGACAAGAGAAGGGAGGGATGACAGAAGAGAGGGCAGATTGGAGATAGGGAAAATTAGATTGCTTGGGGTATTGGGGTGGGGGGAGGGGAGAAAAGGGGGAGAAAATTTGGAACCCAAAATTTTGTGAAAATGAATGTAAAAAGTTAAATAAATAAACAAATTAATAAAAAAAATAATAATCACCTAGCACTCTCTGCAGTCATGTATAACAGGGCATTCAACTACAATGTCTGTCCCTCTCTTGTTTCTTCTCCTGCACCCCTGAACCTGGGTCTTATGGCATCATAGATTTAGAAGTGGAGTGGGACCTTAGACATCATCTAACCCAACTCCTTCATCCCATAGATAAAGAAACAGAAGCCCAGATTTGGTTTGCCCAAGATTTGACAGAGGACAGGAAACAGAGAAAGACTCTGACTCCAAATCTAGAGCTTTCTTGGGATCCAGAGCTTGGGGGTCTGTATGTTTGAATACATTTTCTGGTCTTCCTTGGTGTCTCACTGATTCTTCTTCTATCTCAGACTGCTAGGAATAGGAGCACCTACCACAGTTGTTTTCTAGTACTTTATTTGAAGACTACCTAGAGGCAGGTAGGTGGTACAATGAATAGAGTTCTGAGCTTGGAGTCAGAAAGACCTGAATTCAAATCCAGCCTTAGACACTGTATGAACCTGAGTGAGTCACTTCTGTCTGTTTCAGTTTCCTCAACTATAGAAGGGAATAATAATAGCAACTACCCAACCCATTCCTGGGAGTTGTGATAGAGTGAGATAATATTTGTAAGATACCTGGCATGTTGCAGGTGCTTAATAAATGTTTGCTTCCATTCCTTCCTGCTACATGGAAGAATGGCAAGACTTACTCTGCTTGACTCCAGAGGGCTGAACTAAAAACAAAGGCTAGAAATTGCAGGAAGGTGGATTTAAGGTTGGCCTAAGGAAAACTTGACTGTGATAGGAGCTGTCCAAATTGGAATTGGCTGTTTTGGGGAGGAAATAAGTTACCTCTCTCTAGAGGTCTTCAAAAGAAGAATGGATGACCACCTCTCTGATATGTTGTCAGATGAATTCTTACTCAAGTATGGATTAAATTAGATGGTATCTGAAGTCCCTTCTCTGCTCAAAGTCTTGTGTGTCCTAAGTGCTTAATCAGTGTTTGTCATTGTTCCGACTCTGTGATTCTGTGAGTGCTATGGAGTCCCTTGGGCCTCCTGCCATCTTGAGTAGGACATAGGTAGAAAATTTGTTGATGGAAGTAATATCATAATCATTGTTTTTTTTTTTTTACTTTCTAATGCAAGGAAGAGTAAAACCTGCAAACACTTTTTCTCAAATAAATATCTAATTTTAAATGTAAATGACACCCCCCCCCCCCACACACACACACACATACACACTGGTTGGCCACTCAGATGGTTGAGGATCAGCTGGTGGAGTCAGACCTTAGGGATTTCTTCTTAATTCTGTCATGGGGTGAAGAGTATGGGGAGTTAGACAAGAGCTGTATGATTGACTACAAAAAGACCTCCATTTGGCTTTAATTAAGCTAGAGTCTGGTCAGTCCATCCCCTCTCCTTTGTGAAACAACACATGGTGCCAGAAATGGAGTTTATAAAACACAAGGAGAAAGGGTTTCAGTGTTGGAGAGGAAAGAGTATGTAGATGTAATGGGGGGAGAGAACCTTTAGGTAGATATTGAGGGATTTGTGTTTTTGGTTCTGGGTTCTCTTGTTCCATGACTTTGGATGAGTCCAAAACCGTTTCTCTGGGTTTAATCTATAAAACAAAGGAGCTATACTAGGTGAACTCTAAGATTCAGTCCAACACCCATGAGCTATTATTCTATTAAATGTGCTTTAAAAATGTTTCTAATGGATAGAACAAAGTGGTTCAACACTAAAAAACTGATCGTATAGGACTAAAAGACAACATAGTTTTTGAGAGATTTGGCTGAAGAATGGTCTCAAACTTTTTGTCTCAGGACCTCTTTATACTCTTAAAAATTACTGAAGACCTTCCAAGTAGCTTTTATTTATATGGGTTATATCTATTAAATGTTAATTTAGAAATTAGTTAATTAGAAAAGATAAAATGTCTTAGTGTTATTATAAAAATAATTGTTGCCTCTTCAAACCCCTGAAAGGGTTTTAGGGACCCTTAGGTTTTTTTGGACCATATGTTGAAAAGCATTCATATAAAATGATGGGATCTTGGGAATTAGGGTGAATGGATAAAATACAGATGATTATAATTGCTACATTAGGACAAGAAGATTGAGGAATACTAATAACTTACATTGTAAATTAGTAATTGAAATTTATATAATGATTCAAAAATTTCAGTATGTATTACCTGCACTAACCCTTTTGAGAAACCCAACAGCACTTTCAGGAAGGTACCACAGCCACTGATCAATCAGTAAAAATTGGTTAAGTCTATACTATGTGTTAGGCACCATGCTAGGTGCTGGAAATACAAAGGCAAAAGGAAAACAGTTCTTGCCCTCAACAAGTCAACATTCTAACAAGATAGAAAGTATATACCCATATAAATATCAATAGAATATGTACAAAATCTAAGATAGTCTTGGGAGATAAAGGACTAGTGTCTAGAAGGATTAAGAGAAGTTTCATATAGAAGATGATGTTTGAAGGATTTGGGGAAAATATAGGACTCCAAGAGGTGAAGAGAAAGTGAGAGAACAAGAATATTTCAGTAATAGGGAATATCTGTGCAAAAACAGAGACCGGACGTGGGGCCGCAAGTGAGAATGAACAGCAAGTAGGTCAGTATAGATAAACTCTCAAGATCATGGACAGGAGTCATATGTAAGGAGAATGGCAAGGTACCAAAGGTCCAGTTTGTAAAGAGCTTTAAATGTCAGGTAGAAAAGTTAATATCTGATTCTAGAGGCAATAGGAACTCCCTGAAATTTATTGGAGGGAGAGCAAGAGGAAAAAGGAGGGTGAGAGGGAAGCGAGGAACTTAGTCAGACTTGAGTTTTGGAAAAATCTCTTTGGTGGATGTTTGGAGGACTGACTGGAATTGGGAAAGACTTGAATTACAGAAACCAATTATGAATAGTCCAGGAGAGAAATGAAGAGGTCTGAACTATAGTTGTATCTGTGTTAAGAATCATAGAGAGACTGTATAGCAGAGATGTTATGTACAGAAGAATGACAAATATTTGACAACCAATTGGTGAGTGAGAGTGAGAAGTAGAGGATGACACCGAGATTTTGACTCTGGGTGCATAGGAGAGCGTCTTTCCCCTGACTATTGTCGGGAAAATTCAGATGAAGAGTGGATTTGGAGCAGCGGGGAAGCTAGAACTCTGTTTTTGGACATTCTCAATTTGGGATGTCTATGAGATGTCCTCTTCTGTGATGTAGGATTAAAGCTGAGAAGAGAGACTAGGAATAGATTTATAAAAATGAAAGTCATATAAAGTTGATCACTGGATTCATGGTAGTTGACAGGGTCACCACATGAGAGAGTATAGACATAAAAGAGGAGAGGACCAAGGACAGAGGCTTGGAGTATACCTATAGTTAGCTTATGTTGTATGGATTATGAACCAGTAAAAGAGATTGAGAAGGTGTGGTCAAACAGATAGGAGAAGAACAAAAAGATAGCAGTATCATGGAAAGCTTAAGTGAAAAAAGTATACAGGAGGAAAGGATGGTCACACGTAGCAGATGAGAAAACTGACTTACTCAAGGACACATGGCAATTAAAGGACAGAGCTGGGATTTTCATGTGTTTTTGGCACCAAATCCAATGTCCTTTCCACTGCATAATGTTTTGAGATTTATTTATTTATGATTAGACTGATCCTTGAGGAGTGACCTAATTAGGAGTAAGGGAAATTAAGTAGTAAGGTCTTAGAGAGTTTATTCTTTCCCAAATGCATTTCCAGGACCCCTACAGGCAATGGCTTTTAAAATCCTGGGCCCTCAAATAAGTACTTAGGAAGGGATCCCTCTTGAGTTTTATTCACTGCAAAATACATTTCCACTAGCAGAAGCTACCTCCAACAGGCAAGAACTATATAGTTGGTATTGACATCTAAGTTTTCAAGTGTACATACCTTTTCTTTCATTTACAGATGTTCCAAAAATATCGTTTTCTCTATCAAACAAGACATGTGAAGAATTACCTAAAGACTCTCATGTGACAAGGGACATCTGAGACAAGAGTCTTATGTACTGAATGAAGTGCTGGGCTTGGATGTCAGGTCCAATAATAACATGTAAAATAAATAGTTTAATTTATTATTATGCAATATCATCCTAGCTCATGAGTAAATCACCGAATGTCTCAAACTCAGTTTCCTCATTTGTCAAATGAAGGTAGCAATACTTAAAATATCTACCTATTAGGGTAGTTGTGAAAAAAGGATGCTACCTAAATTTTCGTTATTTTATTTATTTATTCATGTGTTCATTTGTATTATTTTCAATTTAGGGAACAAAACAAACATTTCCATAGCACAGGGCAAAAAAAAAGATGATTGCACATGAAAATGCAAATCTACCACGTACAACTTTCTATTCCATGTTTCCCCCCCGCCTCCCCATCCCAACATGGCTACCATTAGACACAACAGGAAAGGTTAACTCTGAGAGATGAAATCTGTTCACACCTTCCTTATTATGATGGGAAAATGACATGTTAGACTTGGAAAGAGGAAAGGAGGAAGGCATGGTCTCCATTCTTTTTAATAACATATAAATCCTTTAATGGAACCTAGGTGAATGACAATATTCCCTGCTTTTCTTCCTGAAATCATCACAAATTTGGAGCAGGGAGGGGCACTCATTTTACAGAAGAGAGAATGGAAGCCAAGGAGTTTCAATGTGCTGCTCAAGGGTACACGTGTACTCAGTTATAGCTGCAGGTTTGAACTCAGAGATGACTCATTGAATTATACTTCTCTGTAGAGGGTGTGGAGGGTTGAGCTGGCAGACTGAAAAGATCTGAGTTCAAATCTTGCCTCTAACACTTATTAACCATGTGGTCATGGATACATCACTCAAAGTCTTTGACTCTTGCTGTAAAACGAAGATGGTAAAACTCATCCTAATGATCTCATTCGGTTCTTACAAGGATCAGAGGAGCAAATGTATGTAAAATCCTTTGCAAAATCTAAATTTCTCTCCTCTCTTCCCTTCTCCTCTCCTTTCCTTTCCTTTCCTTTCCTTTCCTTTCCTTTCCTTTCCTTTCCTTTCCTTTCCTTTCCTTTCCTTTCCTTTCCTTTCCTTTTTCCTTTCCTTTCCTTTCCTTTCCTTTCCTTTCCTTTCCTTTCCTTTCCTTTCCTTTCCTTTCCTTTCCTTTCCTTTCCTTTCCTTTCCTTTCCTTTCCTCTCTCTTGCTCTCTCTCCTTCCCCCTGCTCTCTGTCTCTCTCCTCTCTCTTGTAAACTCACTCCCTCTCTCTCTCTCCACTCACCCTCTTTCTCTATCCTTCCCTCCCTCCTTCTCTCCCCTCTCTTTCTCTCTCTCCCTTTCTTCCCCTTCTCTCTTTCACACACATACACACACACACACACACACACACACACACACCACCTTGGAGGCTGTCTTTTTCTCTTACCTCTCCCTCACCTCTTCCATCCAGTTACAGAGTTCCTCTGGTGCATCTCTCGCATGCATATACTCCCACCACCTCAGCTACAATCCAGGTTCCACATTACTTCTTGCCAGGACAGTTACCATGACACTTAATGCTATAGGTTTCTTCCTTCAATTCTCTCCCTACGAAATCCTTTCTTCTTGTCATTGCCAGAATAATCTTTTCTGCAAGTAGATAGGGTCATGTCACTTCCCTGCTCAAAGACATTCAGGGGTTCCTTAGGGCCTCCTGAGTTAAGTTTAAAATCCTTTCTCTCAAAAGCCTGCAAAATTAGGGACATCCTAGAAGATCTCTCATATTGCTCTCCTCCACATACTCCATACTGGATTGCTCCCTGCTGTCTAAATTCCTCACTGGAATATTTTCTCACTCTGCTTCCAATATCCCATCTGCCCTTTCACCTCTTGAATTATTACCCATCTCCCAAAGTAGAATTCAGAGGTCATCTTCTCTAGGAAGTCTTCCCTCATCCCTCCTGGTCAACTACAACATTCCCCCTCACATTTCATATAGTACTTTGTCTTAGGCTTCATCAATGCACTTAGGAGATATGACAATACATTGTAGTTTAACAGATATCCCTCGAATAAATATGTAATTTCTGCGAAAGAAAGGTGCCATTTGAATTTCATCTGTTCCATGCACCTGAGCCTTTACTTTGCACTGTGTAAGCACCATGTAAACATTTGTTGGAATTAACATATACACAGACACAGACACATACATATATGCATATATGTGTGCACATGTATAAATATAGATATAGCCACATTTTTCACATCCACCTATCTATATATCTCCACATATCCACATCTATAGGTTAATATGAACACATGAATATGCATGAACATGCATACACATGTATATATACATTTACATATTGTAAACCTCAATGTGTGACCCCCAAGCTCAAATTTGTACAAAAAGTTGACTTTCATTTTTTTTCTCTTCACCCATGAAGCCATGGTGGAAAAATTTCTAGCAACTCAGGCAAGGCTACTGAAAACCTATGCAAAGTGAGAAAATCCTGGGTTTTTGGCCCAGAGTCCTGAATAACTGTGCATTATTGGGATGAGATTTCCTCATCACTTTAGAAAGCCATCAAGAATTCCCAAAGCTCCTCAAAACAAAATTCTGATTCCCATTCTACAAAGTGCTATCTTGGAACCATTATCTACCAAGCAGCAGCTGCCCACAGCAGATGTGGGATTGCACTTAGGGACAGAGGTGATGACTAAGGTAGCCAGGCTCTAAACAATGTAGGGTTGGGGGTAGAGGATGAGAGGGGCCCAGTTAATATCTTAATTGCAATTTTAAGCAGATGGACAGATTGGACCCAGCCCAGAGCCCAGGTGGGGTGTGCTCCAAACTCTCTCATGTCCTTAAGTAGGCAGGCTGCTTTATTCTATTCCAATGCAAACTCTTGTTGGCTAAATCCAAGATTTTAGCCAGGATCCCAGGGGAGGAGAGATTTGTGTATTAATCCACTTCAACACCTACACCATGGTTCCCTTAGTGATGGCAAATCTACCATATATTCTTGGCCCCCAGCCACACAACATCCTCCCTGCCATGCTTCCTAATTGGTAATCTGCCACCCATGACCTTGACCAGATGGTGTACTGCCATGGGACCACTGGCCTCATCAGCTGATTCTATACTCTAGTCGAACTACATTATAAAGGGAAGATAATGCCTGAAGCATCCATAGAGATAGATGGGCCCCCAAAGATTGTGGCATGCAATTAAAGGAAAGGGAGTGTATTAAGTGGCTTTATGAGAGGCCAAGGCCCTTTACAGATAGGGGCCATCAACCTCATCATTAATCTAGTTTTGCTTTGCCCTGCTAATACAAAACACTTTATGTGTGAAGAGATTCAGAGGATACCAAGAGATAGTTCAAATCCATCACTCTTTATAGAGAAAATCAGAACTTAAGTCTCTCCCATGCTGCTTAGAAATACTTTCCTGGCATGTTAGGTTCACCAAAGTCTTCTTTCCTTGAGAGCATCAATACTTGTAGGCAACATCTATGTCTTCCTAACTTTTGTACATGCATGTGGGTTTTTAATACATTTTTGTCATTGTTGCTTTGATTAAGAGTGTCCCAGGAATTTCACATTTTCAGAAAGAAGTAAGTCTTGTGGCCTTAATATAATTCTCAAACAACAGATATCCACATCTCTCTAAGGGCTCTTTAAAGAGAATTTCAAAAGAAGTGCTACTCTTAGGTCTATACATTAGGCATCACATGCTTCAGCCTCCACTGAGGTCCCTTCCTATACCTCATCTTTCCATGTAACTGACTCTGCCAGGGCTTTGAAGACAATCAGTAATTCACAAGTGAGTCTTACTGAGGACTAGCCCAATGGACAAACTCTGTGATGGTCACCCTAAAAACAACCTTGTTGAACTTTTTCATTCAGTCATTTTTTCCAGTTGTGTTCGACTTTTCATGACTCTATTTGGGGTTTTCTTACTAAATTTAGAGGATCTCGTTGCCAAAATTTGTCCAGTAGTTTTTATCCAAATTTGTAGTTACAACTATCTTCCACCTCTGGTCTCTTTTCCTTAGTCCTAGGACAATTGTTCTAGTTTGAGCCTCTGTCTCCTCTTGTCTAGATATTGTAATAGCCTCCCCTGCCCAACTGGTTTTCCTGCTCTCAGTGTATCTGATTTCCAGTCCTCTCTCCACATTGTATCCCAAATAATCTTCATCTACACCTTATGAAATACAACATTATACCACCCTCTAAGGAATCTTTAGTGGTTTTCCACTGTACAATCCCTGATGTCACGGTCCTCTTCGAGAATGAAGGATAAACAGCAGTGACAAAACTCCCCATCCTAGTATTCACAACTACTCACCTGTCTAGTTGACCAGCCATACTTCATGTGACTCCATTCCTCCCCAAGAAGCAGCTCTGTAGCATAAAGTGCAGAACTTTAGAGTCAGGAATAAGTGAGTTCCAATGTGACCTCAGACAATTACTAGCTGTACAACCCTAAGTAATTTACTTACTCTCTGTTTGCCTCAGTTTTTTCATCTGTAAAATGGGGGAAATGATAGCATCTACTTCCCAGAATTGTTGTGAATATCAAGGGATTGTAATTGTAAAGCATTTAGCATTATAGTAGGCACTATAGAAATGTTAGTTGTTACCGTAATTACTGTTATTTTTACTTTATTCCTCCCTAACAAGTAGGTGAGTAGTATAGTGGATAGATGGCTCGAGTTGGAGCCAAGATTTCAAGTTTGACCTTGCTGTGTGACCCTGACTAAGTCATTTGCCTTCTCTCAGCCTCAGTTTCCTCCTTTGTAAAACAAGGATGACCGCACCTATCTCAGAGGATTGTTATGGGAATACAGTAAAATAGCATAGACAAAGAATAAATTCTGGTTATTATTCTTATTATCCTTCTGAGTTCCAAGCTAATGTGAGGCAACATGGTGGAGTGCAGAATGGAGGAATTTCATCCAAGAAGACACGGAACCAAACACTACCTCTATCTGTGTGACCCTAGAAAAGTCATTTAATTTCTCTGAGCCTCAGTTTCCCAGTGATGTGTAATGTCCCTTCCAGCTCTAAATCTGAGGTCTATTCATAAAGTTCTCCATGCTTGCAATGGGATTCCAACTGCCACATCTCTCTCTCTCTCTCTCTCTCTCTCTCTCTCTCTCTCTCTCTCTCTCTCTCTCTCTCTCTCTCTTTGTGTATAATCAACTTTTTTTTAATTTATTTTTTTTAAATAAAAATTTATTTATTTAACTTTTTACATTCATTTTCACAAAATTTTGGGTTCCAAAATTTCTCCCCTTTTCTCCCCTCCACCCACCCCAATACACCGAGCATTCTAATTTTCCCTATCACCAATCTGCCCTCTCTTCTATCATCCGTCCCTTCTCTTGTCTCCATCTTCTCTTTTGTCCTGTAGGGCCAGATGAATTTCTATTCCTCGTTAACTGTACGTCTTATTTCCTAGTAGCAAGAACAATACTCAACAGTTGTTCCTAAAACTTTGAGTTCCAAATTCTCCCCATCCCTCCCTCCCCACACATTCCCTTTGGGAAGGCAGGCAATTCAATATAGGCCCTATCTGTGTAGTTTTGCAAATGACTTTGATAATAGTTGTGTTATGTAAGACTAACTGTATTTCCCTCCATCCTATCCTGCCCCCCATTGTTTCTATTCTGTCTTTTGATCCTGTCCCTCCCCAAGATTGTTGACTTCAAATTGCTCCCTCCTCCCATTGCCCTCCCTACTATCATCCTCCCCCCCGCTTGCTTATCTCCTTCTCCCCCACTTTCCTGTATTGTAAGATAGGTTTTCATACCAAAATGAGTGTGCATTTTATTCCTTCTTTTAGTCTAATGTGATGAGGGTAAACTTTTTGGTTTTTTTTTCTCAGCTCTCCTCTTTTTCCCTCCACTAAAACGTCTCCTGTGCTTGCCTCTTGAATGAGATATAATTTACCCCATTCCATTTCACCCTCTTTCCTCCCACTACATTTCTCTCTCTACATTTACCTTAATTTCTTTTAAGATATGGTCCCATCCTATTCAATTCACTCTGTGCTCTCTGTCTCTGTATGTGCATGCGTGTGTGTGCGTGCATGCATGTACGTGTGTGTATGTGTGTGTGTGTGGTCCCACCAACTACCCAGATACTGAAAAGTTTTAAGAGTTACAAATATTGTCTTTCCCTGTAGGAATGTAAACAGTTCACTTTTGGTAAGTCCCTTATGACTTCTCTTTGCTGTTTACTTTTTCATGCTTCTTCTCATTCTTGTGTTTGAAAGTCAAATTTTCTTTTCAGCTCTGGTCTTTTCATCAAGAATGCTTGAAAGTCCTCTGTTTCATTGAAAGACCATATTTTCCCCTGAAGTATTATACTCAGTTTTGCTGGGTAGGTGATTCTTGGTTTGAGTCCTAGTTCCTTTGACTTCTGGAATATTCTATTCCATGCCCTTCGATCCCTTAATGTAGAAGCTGCTAGATCTTGAGTTATCCTGATTGTATTTCCACAATACTGGAATTGTTTCTTTCTAACTGCTTGCAAGATTTTCTCCTTGACCTGGGAATTCTGGAATTTGGTCACAATGTTCCTAGGAGTGTCTCTTTTTGGATCTCTTTCAGGTGGTGATCGATGGATTCTTTCAATACTTATTTTGCCCTCTGGTTGTAGAATGTCAGGGCAGTTTTCCTTGATAATTTCATGAAAGATGATGTCTAGGCTCTTTTTTTGATCATGACTTTCAGGTAGTCCCATAATTGTTAAATTGTCTCTCCTGGATCTATTTTCCAGGTCAGTTGTTTTTTCCATGAGATATTTCACATTCTCTTCCATTTTTTCATTGTTTTGGTTTTGTTTGGTGATTTCTTGGTTTCTCAGAAAGTGATTAGACTCCATCTGTTCCATTTGAATTTTGAGAGAAGTATTTTCTTCAGTGAGCTTTTGAACCTCTTTTTCCATTTGGCTAATTCTGCTTTTGAAATCATTCTTCTCCTCATTGGCTTTTTGAATCTCTTTTGCCAATTGAATGAGCCTATTTTTCAAGGTGTTATTTTCTTTAGCATTTTTTGGGGTCTCCTTAAGCAAGGTATCGACCCGTTTTTCATACTTTTCTTGCATCTCTCTCATTTCTCTTCCCAGTTTTTCCTCCACCTGTTTAACTTGCTTTTCAAAATCCTTTTTGAGTTCTTCCAAGGCCTGACTCCACTGGACATCCCCCTGGGATGTCTGGGATACAAAGGCCCCGCCCTCCACATCTTTCCCTGATGGTAAGAATATTTCCTCGTCATCAGAATTGAAAGGCGGGAACATTTGCATCTGCTCAAAGAAGCTTTCTATAGTCTTATTTTTTCTTCCCTTTTCTGGGCATTTTCCCAGCCAGTTACTTGACTTCTGAGATTCCTGTCCATCCTTGCCTAGATCTGCCCAGCTGGTGCTTGGGGTCTGAGATTCAAATGCTGTTTCCCAGTCTCAGGGCTATCCACCATGGGAGCGGCTGCTATTCAATATGAGCTTAAGTTCTGGTGCTTGGGTGGGGGCAGGGCTACCTCCCAGGCTCAGTTCCCTCAGGGGCTTTATGCAGAGACCTTCAGTAATGGAGCAGGTGGGGGCAGGGCCACCTCCCAGTCTCAGCTCCTTCAGGTGGTTTATGCAGAGACCTTCAGTAATGAAGATCCTGCCTGCTCGGGGAGTCCCGGGAGCGCCGCTGCTGCCTCTGCCACTGCCTCTGCCTCCTGAGGGGCCCCGAGTCACAGAGACACCCTGCTCCCCTCTTGGCCAGCCCAGACGTCTCTCTCACTGACCTGTAGTGCCTGTGGGAGGAGGGACCTTCCCGGCCGCTGGAGGTTCCGTCCCTGAAGCCTGCTCAGATCTGCTCCTCTGAGGCCCTGCCACCAGGGAAGCACAGGGGTGGACTCCACTGTCGGAGGTGCGACGGACCCTGGGGACGGTTCTCCAGGACTCTCTGGAACGGAAATCTTTTCCACTGTGTTTCTGCACACCCTGCAGTGATCCAGAATTCGTGGGGATTTCTTCTTGTAGGAAATATATGGGCTGTGGGTTCGGAGCTAGCAAACGTGAGTCGTTCTACTCCACCATCTCGACTCCACCCCCCCCTCTCTTTTTTAAAGTCCTTCCCTTCATTCAATGTCCAACTCAGGCACCTCTTCTCCACTAAGCCTTCTCTGATTTCTTCAGGTGGAAGGGATCCCTCCTTGAGGGAAGGGACCATTTCATTTTTGTCTTTGTATTCCTACAGATCTTAGCATGTGGTGTTTTATACATGCGTATAGATTGTTAGATTAATATGTCTTAATCATAATGATAGCTAGCACTTATATAATGCTTAAAGGTTTGCAAGACACTTTACAAATAGTTCATCTGATCTTCAAGGTAGGTGTTGTTATTATTCCACTTCACAAAGGAGGAAAATGAAGCAGACAGAAGTTAAGCGATTTGCCCAAGGTCACACAGTTAGTAATTATCTGAGGCTGGATTTGAACTCACATATTCTGCACTCTGTGTCCAGTGATTCTATTGACTGCACTTTTCTTCTGCTTGCATTGAAAGAACCTGAGCTCAGACTTTCATCACATCTTTCCTGGTCTATTATAACAGGTCTAAATGGTCTCCCTCTTTGATAACTCCCCTTCCACATGGTTGCCAAAGAAATATTTCTAATGCAAATATCTAATTACAACATCCCCTTGCTCAGAAACTTTCAATGATTCCCTGTTGTCTAAGGAATATAGTTATAAACTCTTGAGATTGGTAGTTAAGACTCGATTGTGGAATCTGGAATCCCAGTTACAGGGATGGCTGAGGCTGGTGTATCACTTGGGTTCAAGTTTTGAGCTGAAATGGATTGTGCAGATCAAGATGTCTATGTTACATTTGACATCAATATGGTGAGTCCACCATGTTGTCTAAGAAGGGGCAAATTGACTCTGGTCAAAAACAAAACAGGTCAAATGGACCACACCGATCAGGGTAGGACCAAGCCCAGGAACTGGTCCTAATCTTCCATCTTTAAACAGTTTTTAAAAAGATTAGACTTAAGGCAGATTTGTGGCATAGCGAGTAGAGTACTGGATCTAGAGGTCAGAAAGACCTGAGCCTCAAACTGTGCCTCAAGTACTCATTGGCTATGAGACCCTGGGCAAGTGACTTGACTCCTCAACCTTAGATTGCCTCATCCATAAAATGGGAATAATTATAGGACCTACCTCTCTGGTGGTTGTGAGGATCAAATGATACAGTGCACATAAAGAATCTTGCAAACATTGCATGCTAGATTAATGCTAGCTATTATTGTTGAAAGCCTTATTCAGTCTGGCTCTAATTTCCCTTACTAAATTTCATCTTACTCCACTTTAAAAACTCTTATGTTCTACCCAAATTAGACTCATAGGAGTTCTATAATCCCATCCTGTATTGTCCTGCTTCCCAGAATTTACCCAAGTTGTCCTCCCTGCCTGGAATGTATTCCTTTCTTACTTTAAACCTCCTGAAATCCTTCTCTTCTTTCAAGGTCTAATTCAGTGGCTGCCTCCTCCATGAAGGCTTCCCTGATCCTCCTGAAACTAATTGCTCTCTCTTCCATTTTCTTAAAGCATTTACTAACTATTCCCAAAGTGTAGGCTGCTTTCTCTCCTACAAGAGAAGGCAAAGGAAGTTGAGAAATACTTTTTCCATTTTCTAGGTTAGGAGAAAGATGTGGTGTTTTGTTTACTTTGTTTTGTTTTCTTTTGTTTTGTTTTAATGGAAATGAGGCTTCAAGGTAAAAGAATCTAAAGAGGCAGAGGAGAATACTGACCTGCATCAGGAGGCTGAAGGGTGGATGAATGAGCTGCAGAAGGGAAGGAGTAAAGGACAACTGGAGTTAAATCATAGATATATTGCAGGAGGGGGCTGGTAAATATTTAACAACTAGTTCCCCTTTTTCTTCCCGTCCCCCCAAAGAAAGCTGGACATTTTAAAGTTTAATTTGTATCATTAACATTTCCACCATCACTTTCTTTATTCTAGATGATCCACAAAATAATAAATCAAGCCCTGATTTCTAGTATTCACCTTCTCAGAGGTATGATTCGTTAGTTACACTCAAACTTTAACAAGCAGACTTTCTGAGCTGGTTTGAGATGGCTCCAGTATTTCTCTATGGTCCTTTTTCATAGAGGAGGAGCTAGATGCTTTGAGGAGAAGGTAGCTTCTTTTGATCCAAGGAATGATGACAGGAACCCAAGGATGTCATCAGGAAAGAAATAGTCCAGGAAATCAGAAGGGAAAGAGGCAAATAATGGTAGCTGTCAATCTTTTAGAGTCATAGAGATACAAAGGCAGCTATACATTGGTCACACATTAAATAGAGAGTCTTCTGTTTTCTCAGTGCTCATAGCTATGCCTCAGTGGTAAACTGGATACAGATCTGGACCTGGAGACAGGAAAACCTGAGTACAAATCTGGCTTTGAACCCTCACCAATGGTGTGAACCTGGCCAAGTCCCTTAATTCTACCCCTTTCCTCAGTTTCCTCATCTGTAAAATGAGAATGATAATAGCACCTACCTCCCAGTGTTGTTGGGTGGATCAAATGAGATAATACTTGTAAAGTACTTTGTAAACCTTAAAGATATATGTGTATACATACATGCACACATGTATACACATTGATATATATATACACACACACATATGTAGTGTTTGTGTGCATGTAATACTGCTAGTGATTATTAAATATTCAAGACCTGAGAGAGTACCTTAGAAGATACCAAAACTGATGACTACTACTTGCTTCTGATGATTTCGACAGGGACAAATTATTTCAGAAAGAATCTAGAGACTATTGCTAAGGATTATAAAATCCTGGGCAACAAATTGAAGATCTTGGGGACACAGGTGGTGTTTCTATTGCTGCGTCTGAATGAAGGCAAAAGCTTTATGAAGAGTAAGACAGATTTGGAAAATGAACAGGTTGCTAAGGAGATAGTGTATGAGAATAGAATTTAGGTTGATGGATCATGACTTAAAATATTAGAATAATTAACCCTAGGCCGGGGATGGAGGGCACCTCACAAGGGCTAGTAAAATATATCTGGCTAGAGTCTTACAAATCTAATCAAAAAGGCAGTAAACTGAAAAAGGAAGAGAGGAGAAAACTGGCTAAATACGTCTGCCAAAGGAGATACCATAGAGAGTAGTCTCAGTGAAGAATTGTCACTCCCTGTTACCTAAAGAGACTAAATCTAGAACAAGGAGACAGAGTAAAATCCATGGCCTCAGATGTTCATAAACACATGGATAAAGTCTGCATAAGGCACAAATTGAACTAAATGTCTTAGGGCAAGAAGGTCTATGTAGCCTAATGGGCATCTATAAAACTTCGGGAAAGGGACCTCTGTGGTTCTAGAAAAGTATACTTTATTGAAAAGGAATGTACCAAATGAGTGGGGGGTGGGGTGGGGGAAAAGGAATAACATTATATATTAAAATATATTCATATGAGTTAAGTCAGTAACTGTACTGCAGAAGCAAGGTAGAGATCATTTGGGTGAAAATGAGCAGAGGTGATAACAGCAATATCTCCAGGGGAGCATACAATAGACCACCTAGACGTGAAGAAGAAATTGATGATTTTTAGTCAGGAATCATACACTTAGCATGGAAGCATCATATCTAGTAATGTGGGATATCAATTATTTGGATGTTTTCTGGAGCACTCTCTTTGACAAAAGTGGAACAGCTAATAATTCTTGACTTGCCAGGATAATGAAGTCCTTCATAAAATGGGTTACCAAGAGAGGGGAACCTCTCAGGATGAGTATCACCAATGAGAAGGAACTGAATGCTGAAGAAGTGATAACTTCATCTTTGAATATGAAAAAATGGGAGAGGAAAGCTAGAAATCGCCTGATATTCAGTCTAGATTTTGAGGGAACAGATTTCGAAGGCTTCACAGCAAGGACAGCTCAGGTCATATGGCCCAACATTCAACAGGGAGGTGCCGGGGGGGTGGAGTTAGTTAAGGAAAGAAAAGATGCAGAAGAGAGACTGAACTTGTAGGAATATGCATCCAGCAGAGACTTCAAGTTGATCCATCAGAGATCCCTAAACTCAGGGCATCAACATACTCAGGGCACCATGCTTTGGGGGCTGAGTTTGGGATTTGATTGCTTGTATCACTAGAGGCACAGTATCTTTTGGCTGTGCCTCATTCCCCTGTTATTTGGGGACACAGCTATGGAATTACTGTCATGTATGAGTTCAACCTAGCTCCCAGGGACTTAATTACCATATTTGTCATTTGTTGTCACTTTGTTTTCATATGATGTCTTAGATTCACAAGAGATTCTGAAGTTTCAGGTTAAGTGGATGAAACAGAAGTTCTGGCAATAATAATAGTAATAATATCAACAATAATGGTAACTAGAATTTACATTAGCCCCTGAACCCCCCACCTACACTATCCTCGCTTCAAGACGTATAGTGGTATGAGTCATCATCCACTTGAATCACTGTCTCCACTCACATGTTCATCACCCTAGGTCTTATCACCATCATCTTTCACTTGGACTACTGCATATATATTCTTCTGGTTGGGCCCCCTACCTCACTTCGCACTCTACTCCAGCTGCTAAAAATGAGTTTCCTAAAGTACGGATCTGACCATGTCTCACAAACACACACACACACGCACATGCACACACACACGCACACACACACACTCACTCAAAAAACTCCAATGGCTCCCTATTACCTCTAGGATCAGATGTATAGTTTTCCATACTGTTAAGCATTGTTATTCACTCATATCCAGCTCTTCATGACCCATTTGGACTTTGCTTGGCAAAGATGTTGGAGTGGTTTGCCATTTCTTTCTTGAGCTCATTTGACAGATGAGGAAACTGAGGCAAAGGATCACCCAGCTATTGATTGTCTAAGACTGTACTTAAACTTATGTAAATGAGTATTCCTGATTCCAAGTCCAGTGCTCTATCCACCAAGCCATGTAGTTACCCTGGAGTTGTGTAGCTCATCACAAACCCAGCCCCTTTCCTATCTTCTGACTTGAGTTACCACTATAAACTCTGTATCTGCATATACTGCTTTGCCATTACTTACAAATGATGCCCCCTTTCCTGATGCTGTATCTTTGTGAAGATGCTTGGAGCGCTCTCTCCCCTCATCTGTGCCCCTGGCTTCCTTGAGGACTCAGTCCTAATCTCACCTTCTGCAAGAGACCCTTCCCAGGGCCCTCAATTGCTAGTGCCTTCCCCTTGAGATCGCCTGACTTTTACGCTATCTGGATATTGTATATAAAGTTATTTGCAAGTTGTCTCTCCCATTAGAATCTAAGATCCTCGATGGTGGTGACTACATTTTTGTCCTACTTCGCATCTCTAGCATTTAGAATGTTTCTTAGCCCATAGTAAGTACCTAATATGTACTTGGCGGACTGACAAGATATTTACATTACTCAACCAACCCACAAGGAAACATTAATTTAAAACAAAAGATATTGAAGCAAGAAGCAAAGCAAATTGGGTGACAAGATTCAACTATTCCCAGAAAGGGACAATCTCACAGATTAACACAACACATTGGGGGAGAGTTTCATATGTGTAGACAAAACATAGGAAAGTAATATATGTAATGAGGTAATATGTATGAAGGGACACAGAGAACATAGTGCCTAGCCTGGAACCAGAAGAGCTACCCCAAGGCAATTAGATAGGAAAGATGGTCTTAGGCTAAGAATAAGCTCTCATCCAACCTGTCTGACCTCAGTCTCCTCTGATGGGTGATCATTTATACCCTGCTCTGGAAATCAGGGCTCTCTCCTAAACACTTTTTTCTTTCTTTCTGTGTTCTCTTTCTTGTTGATCACTTCAACTCCTATGGGTTAAACTATCATCTCTAAGGAGGTGATGCCTGTCTGTACACCTCCAGCCTTCAAGTCCTTGTCTCTCTCCTGAACTTCAGTTCTTCATCACCTAGACGCCTTCTAGACTTCTCTACCTGAATATCCCATAAGCATCTCAAGCTGTCAGCCCAAAACAAAAAAGCATCCTCTTTTCCTCTAAGCCTACCTCTCTTCCTAGTTTCTCTAGTCCCTTCAAGGTTACCCTTATCTTTCGAATCATTCCAGTTCACAACCTCAGAACCAACATCATCTCTTGACTCTTATTCACTCTCTATATTAAATCAGTTGCCATGTTCTTGTTGGTTCTGCCTGTACAATAATTCTTGTATCTATCCTTTCCCACCTCCACCACCACTAGTCAGGTAATACTGTGGATAGAGCACTGGACCTGGAATTAAAAAGACCTGATTTAAAAGCTTCTCTCAAGATATTTACTAGTTGAGTGACTCTGGACAAGTCACTTAACCTTTGTCTGCCTCAGCTTCTTTATCTATAAAATGGAGATAATAATAGCACCTACCACCCAGGGTTGGGGCAACTAGGTCATGCCATAGTGCACAGAGTAACAGGCTTGAAGACAGGAAGATTCATCTTCCTGAGTTCAAATCTAGCTTCAGATACTTACTAGCTTTGTGATCCTGGGCACCCTGCTTACCTCAGTTTTCTCTTCTGTAAAATAAACTAGAGAAAGAAATGGCAAATCATTTTAGTATCTTTGCCAAGAAAACCCCAAATGAGGTCACAACTGAAATGAATCAACAAACCACTATTGAGGTAACAGTTAAATCCTTGGGAGTTGAGGACATCATTAGAGAAAATGTGGAAAGACAGAACAAAAGTATGGATAATGGGAAATTGAAACCCCAGATATGTAAGGATGTAGTAAGAGAACATCTACCTTCCTCCACCAGCTTCACCCCTCTCCCCTACAGGGAGAGAGCAGGAGGACCTGTATCTTTCAGGCTGTTGACTAAACCCAGACTCAGGCCTCCCAGAAGGAAAGGATGGCCATTGCTTATTATCCTCTATCCCTGCTACAACCTCAACCACTCCCATGGCCAGTCTGATGAAGGAGTAGAACTCTACCTTGTTCCTTCTGCAACACCTCTTAAGACTGAGCCTCCCTGCCCATCTGCCACCAATGATTACCCTCATGACTTTTCCAGTATCTCTCCCTCTCCCTGTAATAATTAATCATGGGCCATTTAGGGAAAGAACAACTGTCATAACATCCCCCCACTCCCACACCCTGCCGCCATGTTCTCTCAGCCTTATTCACCTCAACTTTACCCATGTCCCAATCCATCCTTTTCTTTTTGCCTTTTGAAATTCCTAGTCCATAGTAAACTAATTTCTTTCCTTCACCTCTTTCTTTCTCACTCTTTCCATTTATTAGCATTCACTTAGGCTAGGTTCCCCTCTGATAATAGCATATTCTAGACTATTCTGTGCAGCACTGTCTATACTTTTTCTCACACCCTCTGCCACACTGGTCCTACAGGGAAGGAATACTCCTTGCTCTCTTTGAAACTTTCAGACTTCTCCCTTTACTTCTTTCACTCAGTAACCTTCTTCCCTCCTTTGAAGTTCACACCATCAAAATTTTCTCTCTAACCAAAATTATAGTATCTGTAATGTACCAAATCTTAACTCAGTCTCTATTTGTCATGGAGCTCAGTACCTGCCTTACTGTCTTTCCTGTTCAATTCCTACACAGGAGATTTTAATATTTAATGTGGGTGTTCCATCAAACTCACTAATCTCACATTCCTCAACCTTAATAAGTCCTATGACCTTTATGCCTATATTCCATCTTAGTCACACATAAGGATGGTCATAATCTAGATTGTATCATTACTAAAAAGTGTCTCACTTTACTAATTAGAATTTCTTGATAAAGGTCCATTGCACACAGGATGCGGAGCAGAGCCCTGCCCTGGCCACGTGACCCCGAGAGGAGCAGATCCGAGCATGCTTCAGGGACGGAATCTATGGCAGCCGTGAAGATCCCTCCACCCACAGGTGCTACAGGTCAGTGAGAGAGCCTTCTGGACTGGCCGAGAGAGTAGTGGGGTGTCTCCGTGGCTCAGGCCCCCTCGGGAGGAAGCAGCAGGGGAGGTGGCAGACAGGGGCTCCCGGAGCAGATGGGAAATTGGGTCCATTGCTGAAGATCTCTGCATAAACCCCCTGAGGGAACTGAGCCTGGGAAGCAACCCTGCCCCCACCTGAGCAGCAGTGCTTAATCTCTCACTGAATAGCAGCCCCTCTCCCCCACCCCCGCTGAAAGCCCTGAGGCTGGGGAGAAGCATTTAAATCTCAGACCCCAAACACTAGTGAGGGGGGGGTGGAGAGGAATCTCAGAAGTCAAGTAACTGTCTGGGAAAATGCCCAGAAAAGGGAAAAAAAGTAAGGCCATAGAAGGTTACTTTCTTGGTGAACAGATGTTTCCTCCTTTCCTTTCTGATGAGGAAACACAATGCTTACCATCAGGGAAAGACATAGAAGTCAAGGCCTCTGTATCCTAAACATCCAAAATAGATATCCAATGGGCTCAGGCCGTGGAAGAGTTCAAAAAGGATTTTGAAAACCAAGTTAGAGAGGTGGAGGAAAAACTGGGAAGAGAAATGAGAGAGATGCAAGAAAAGCATGAAAAACAGGTCAATACCTTGCTAAAGGAGACCCAAAAAAATGCTGAAGAAAATAGCACCTTGAAAAATAGGCTCACTCAATTGACAAAAGAGTTTCAAAAAGCCAATGAGGAGAAGAATGCTTTAAAAAGCAGAATTAGCCAAATGGAAAAAGAGGTTCAAAAGCTCACTGAAGATAATAGTTCTCTCAAAATTAGAATGGAACAGATGGAGTCTAATGACTTTCTGAGAAACCAAGAAATCACCAAAAAAAACCAAAAGAATGAAAAAATGGAACATAATGTGAAATACCTCATTGGAAAAACAACTGACCTGGAAAATAGATCCAGGAGAGACAATTAAATGGCACTACCTGAAAGCCATGATCAAAAAAAGAGCTTAGACATCATCTTGCATGAAATTATCAAGGAAAACTGCCCTGATATTCTACAACCAGAGGGCAAAATAAGTATTGAAAGAATCCATCGATCACCACCTGAAAGAGATCCAAAAAGAGAAACTCCTAGGAACATTGTGGCCAAATTCCAGAATTCCCAGGTCAAGGAGAAAATATTGCAAGCAGCTAGAAAGAAATAATTCCAGTATTGTGGAAATACAATCAGGATAACACAAGATCTAGCAGCTTCTACATTAAGGGATTGAAGGGCATGGAATAGGATATTCCAGAAGTCAAAGGAACTAGGACTCAAACCAAGAATCACCTACCCAGCAAAACTGAGTATAATACTTCAGGGGAAAATATGGTCTTTCAATGAAATTGAGGACTTTCAAGCATTCTTGATGAAAAGACCAGAACTGAAAAGAAAATTTGACTTCCAAACACAAGGATGAGAAGAAGCATGCAAAAGTAAACAGCAAAGAGAAGTCATAAGGGACTTACCAAAGTTGAACTGTTTACATTCCTACATGGAAAGACAATATTTGTAACTCTTGAAATTTTTCAGTATCTGAGTAGTTGGTGGGATTACACACACACACACACGTACACACACACGTACACACATGCATGCACACACAAAGATAGAGAGCACAGAGTGAATTGAATAGGATGGGATCATATCTTAAAAAAATTAAGGTAAATGTATAAGAGAAATGTATTGGGAGGAGAGAGGGTGAAATGGAATGGGGCAAATTATCTCTCATAGAAGAGGCAGGCAGGAGACTTTTTAGTGGAGGGAAAAAGAGAAGAGCTGAGGAAAAAAACATGAAGTTTACTCTCATCACATTCGACTAAAGGAAGGAATAAAATGCACACTCATTTTGGTATGAAAACCTATCTTACAATACAGGAAAGTGGAGGAGAAGGTGATAAGCAGGGTGGGGGGGATAATGGAAGTGAGAGCAATGGGAGGAAGGAGCAATTTGAAGTCAACACTCTTGGGGAGGGACAGGATCAAAAGACAGAATAGAAACAATGGGGGGCAGGATAGGATGGAGTGCAATAGAGTTAGTCTTACACAACACAACTATTATCAAAGTCATTTGCAAAACTACACAGGTAGGGCCTATATTGAATTGCCTGCCTTCCCAAAAAGAATGGGTGGAGAGGGAGGGATGGGGAGAAGTTGGAACTCAAAGTTTTAGGAACAACTGTTGAGTATTGTTCTTGCTACTAGGAAATAAGAAATACAGATAAAGGGGAATAGAAAGTTATCTGGCCCTACAGGACAAAAGAGAAGATGGGGACAAGGGAAGGGAGGGATGATAGAACAGAGGGCACATTGGTGATAGGGGAAATTAGAATGCTTGGTGTATTGGGGTGAAGGGAGGGGACAAATGGGGAAAAAATTTGGAACCCAAAATTTTGTGAAAATGAATGTAAAAACTTAAATAAATAAATTTATATTAAAAAAAAGAATTTCTTAACTTCCCATATCTGACTAAAACCTCCTATTATTCCAATTCTCCCTATACTTAATACTCAAATACCTCTTCTCTGAACTCTGATTAGAAATCTTGGCATTGTCCTAGATTCCTCACTTTTCCTCCTTCACATATGAAATGAGTTGCGAAATCTTGCCATTTCTACCTTCAAAGATGCTCTTTTATCCAACCCTTTCTGCCCACTCCCAGAGCTACCACCTTGCTTCTAACCTTCATTACTTCTTACTGAGATTATTGTCACAGCCTCATACCTAGTCTTTCTTCCTCTAGCTTCTCAATATTCCAGTACATCCTCTACACTGCTGCCAATATAATCTTTCTTAAGAGTAGATTTGACCCCAGTCAGATTCGAATACAGTCCTCCATGTCATTTTCTGCCTTTAGATAGGGAGTTCTTCAGGAATGTATCTGGGTACATGTAGTAATTGCCAGGGGTGGGCTGGAATCAATTTGTACTGACTTGCAGTGCTTAGTGTTAAACTTTCAGGATGAACATTTACGTCTCTGAAAGCAGTCCCTCCAAATCAGGGCTTATTTGCACTATCCTGATTGTCTAGTCTTAAGAAGTGTTAATACAGATGAAACTCAAAAATGTAAGGGCAAGCATTCTCCTCCTCTGATCTCAGAGAACTCAGTTGTTAAACATTTACTAGCATATGCACATGTGTATTTCTCTGGATTCACAGAAAGCAGGGTGGTGAGATCTTGAGCAACCAGGGAACAAAGAGTATATTGGGGAAAACATATCCTACCCATAATTCCTCCACCAAAGGGGGGAGATCTCAGGATCTTGCCATCTAGCAACAGGGATAGGGGGAAGGGGTTTCAGAGGCAGAAAAAGTATTCCATACCTTTGAGTCCCTCACCCCTACATGCAGGGGCCCCCCTACTTAGCCAGGATCTCCCTCAGCGGTAGAGATAGTAGGGAGAAGTTGGGTCTTCAGGGAACAGGAATCTCCCAAAAGAGTTGGAGCACTCAGGGAGGAGTTTATACCTATATCAAAAGCAGTCAGTATCACTGAGTCAAACGCCATTTATAACTTTAAGGTCCTAGTTTCAAATTGTTTTCCAGAATGACTGGGCCAATTCACAGCTCCACTAAAAGGGCATCAATGTGCCTGCTTTCTTTCCTTCAGGCCCTCCAACATTTGTCATTTTTTTTTGTCTGTTTAGCCAGTCTCATGTACGTGAGTTGAAACCTTAGTTACTTTAATTTGCAATTCTTTAATTATTAGTGGTCTGGAACATTTTTTAATATGACTTTAGATAACTTGAATTTCTTCCTTTGAAAACTGTTCATTTTTTTAAATCATTTATCAACTGAAAATAGTTCTTATTCTTTTACATTTGAATCAGCTTTTTATGTATCTTGGAAATGAGACCTTTATCAGAGAAACTTACTACAAAGATTTTTTTCCCCTTAGTCAACTGTTTCCTTCTAATCTTAGCTGTAGCAGATTTATTTATGCAAAACCTTCTTGATTTTATGTAATTGAAATTGTCAATTTTATCTTTTGTGACTCTCTATCCCTTCTTTGGTCATGAACTCTCCCCCTGTCCATCGATCTGAAGGGTAATTTCTTCCTTGGTCCTCTAATTTGTTTAAAATATGACTTTTTATAGCTAGGTCACATATACATTTGGAGTTTATCTTGATATAAGTATTATACCAAGAAGTATTAGTCTAAATCTAATTTCTGCCATACTGCTGAGGAAGGATAGCATAGCTAAAACAAAATCCTTCAAAGGATGGGCTGGAGCATAATCCCCTAAATCACAATCAAACCCAACATCTACTGAATTTGCTCTCAGTTCCATAACTCTTGGTTATATATTTCCTCATATTCTTGATATTTATAGTTTTTATGGTACCATAATATCACATTCTATTAAAATACCATAATTTACATATCTATTCTCCAACTGATGCACTTATATGTTATTTCCATATTTTTTCCTATTACAAATGGACCTGCTATACTATTTTAATACAATTATCTCCTTTTGTCCTTTTTTAATGATATCTTTGGAATTCAGCCCTAACAACAGAATTAGTGGGTCAAAATCAGGGGGCTACTGGAAAATATTTAACATCTTTCCCTCTAAAGAAAAAATGCAAGCATGCTATACTTTTAATCCTAATTTGAATTATCAACAGCTTCTTTAAACAATAAATCAAGTCCTGAGTTGTAGTGGTTGCCAAATTTCTAAGGTTTAAATGCTTGCATTGAAAATGTAATGATAGACTTGGACATGCCTCTTAGAGCTGATTCTAACATACCCTTGTCCAGAATAGTGACTCTTACTGTATATTGATTGCCATGTTAATCCACAGTGTTTGCACCAGTCCACAGCTCCATCCATAAGACATTAAGGTGTCTTAAAAATATAATGTTAAATTAGACTTGTGATATGTTTATATTAGATTCTTAAAGCCTGGACTCAGATTTCTTTCACAGGGAGATATGTCTCTAATTTTATGAAGTTCATTAGAAAATGTGATTTTTTAACAAAATTTAAATTTACAAACAACTTTTTATTCATACATCCTTATCATAAAAGTAGGGCATCTAGTCAGATACATTTCTTAACTACTTTTTACAAAAATGAAAGGAACCAGTCAGCACTCTTATTCTTTACTCATATTGGGAGTTTGTGGATTACCTATAACAAATTTCATACTGGGCTGGCTTCCCATATTGCTCAGCATGCTCCTGGACTGTACTAAGTAGGCAAAGCATATGTAGGTTAATGTGGTGTGCTGGAAAGAGTTCTGGCAGGCATATATCCCAAGGAGATCAAAGACAGAAAGCAAGGTTTTGCATATAACACAATATTCACAGCAAGGTGTTTTGTTGTAGTAAAAAAAAAAAAAAAAAGAACACAAAGTAGATAGACACTGATATTAATCTATCTGCCAACATGCATTTACTAAACGCCTATTATGTTCCAGGTGTAGCTGAGCAAATTTTGGTATGCGTGATGGAATGTTATCAAGCATTTTATCAAACAGTAATAAGAGAAAACATTGAAATTCTCATGATTAACTGATTCAAGGTTTAAAAAGCAGAACCAACAGCACAATGGAGGCAATAGCTATAATAACAAATAGGAAAATAACATTGAATAATTAGAATTCACATCAAATACAATGACGCATTTAGGTTCCAGAGGACAGACAGGTTTCTCTTCTCCTTAGAGAGATAGTGGAATACAGGGGCACTGATGGTAAGTTTGACTTAACTGATTTTCTTTCTTACAAGAAAATATTGGAGGGTGGGATAAAAAATGTCTTAATAAAACAGTTTTAAAAAGAAAAACAAAAAAATAGAAAAGATCACTATGCTAGGAGCCAGAAAATGGATTTTAACCTCTGTTCTGAAATTATCTACCTGTCTGACAATGGATAAGCCACTTTACTTACCCATGTGAGTTTTAATTTCCTCATCCTCCAAATGAGGCCAATAGGTTAAATGGCCAGGTGCCTTTCCCTGCTAATATCAGAATATCCTCAGTTAAAGGTGATATTTTCATCATTTAATTTCATTGCACTTTATTCTCATATAGAAATAATTATTACATTCTAATTTAAATTTATCAATATAAATGCCTTATTTTCTTTCTGCAAACTTCTTGAGGGCAGATAGCCTGTTTTCTTTATTTTTCTATCTCCTTTTTCAGTGCCTACTATAATTCTTTTCACCTAGTAAGTACTTGAATGAATAAATGAATGACTAAAGGAATAGTAGAAAAAATGCAAAACTAAAGAACTAAAACTCCTAATACAGGAAAAGTCTATGAAAATTAAGTGACATAGCTCAAGCTAGATATAGATGATTTTTTTCACCAACTATTGCTCTGTATTATCTGTTCCATGGTTGGTTTCCCTCCATTTGTATGGATAATTGAGAGCTGACTGCACAATAAAAACTTACAATTATAAGAAGACATTTCTAATAAGGTTAGGTTAGTTGTGGCTAAACCTTGTGCTTGACTAAATTTCAAAGTATTCACATTTTTTTTGAGCTAAAGATCCTTGGGATTTATGTCACATCGATTTATCTTCGTTAGTTTGTGAGTCTACTGGGAAGGAATCATTTCTTCTCTGTCTTGTGTGTTCTGTAGGACAATAATAGTACTTATCCATTACATTTTTTGATCTTTCAAAATTCCCAGCATTTCCTAAGATGATATTTCTTAAAACTTGTTTTTAATCTCTCTTTTTCTTTTTTCTCCCTCCCTCTTTTCTTCATTCTTAACATTCCTTTTTCTCGCTCCCTCCCTCTTCCCCTCCTTTCTTTTCTCTGTTCTCTGTCTCCAGAGCTTTAAAAAATGGCATCTTTCCTACTATCACCCCCAAATCCTCCTCCTTGGGGTTCTCACTTTCTGACTATATTAATTCCTTCTTTCATCTTTATTTTCAGGTGATTGATAGCTTCAGAATTAGCTGGAGTGGGGGTGGGATGGGGGGCAACTGTGAAAGCAGTATTGCTTTTAATGGCCAGAAGAGGGTTTTTGAAAAGATCAATAAATAGAGGTTGAATTCACACAATGACAGCCCAGGTTGATTTCATTTCTTCGCTCTAGTAATTGATCAATTCAGTATAAATTTCATGTTATCTGATGTCTAGTTGACAAAATTAAAGCAGTTGTTTGGCTGAATTTTTCATCACCCCCCCCCCCCCGCCCCCCCGGTGGTGTGGTAATTCATCAGCTCCAGCTTGAATTCAGTGCAAAACCATGGGGTTTTTCTTTTCCTTTCTCCCCTTTTGTCTGGAGACCAGAAAATCAGTAAACCCAGTAGAGTAATCTCTAGTGTACTTACATTGGGAAGCTGGAAGTCATTGTTCTAATCTAGCTAAAATGCACCATTCCAGGCAAACCTATTCTCTTACCATGAACCTCATGGTTCTCTCCATGACCTCATGGACAAATACCTAAACCAGGAAACTAGTGGAGAGGACTGACCTCACAGAGCACTGGAAATGAGGAGAAAATGCATGGACTCTCCAAAGAAAGAGGGATATACTTCCTTTTCATCACTTTGTCCTGATATTAATTACTAGGACCTTGAACTTCGTGAAGGAACAAGTGAAAACTGAACTCCCAGAACCCATTATATAAGTGGGGCCACTCAGCAGATCCTATAATCAAATAGATTTTTGTCAGAGTTTCCATTTTTATTTTCCTCTGGATTTACAAGTGTGCTCATCGAAAGAAATAGCTTTTGGGCCTAATGCATCTTTTTTTATGATGATGATTATTTCTTTTTAACCTGAGCCTACACTGGCCTGGCTTTCTCTGGTCTGAATAAAAGCTTTAGCGCAGTATAAAAGGGCTGCATGTGCTGAAATGTTGCCCAAGGATATTTGTTATTATTCCTCCCCCCTTGACCAGCAGGGTCTCAATTCTCTTTCCCTTTCAGCCTTTTGTTTGAACAGATGGGATTGGAGAAGGGAGGGAAAGAACGCTATTCTGTTCTCATTAACTCTCCCTGCACACACACCAACCTGAGCTTTAGGGACCCCAAAACAGGGCAGCTCCCCCTCCCTCCATCACCACCGAGACCCTGTGTAGTAAGGTACAAAGAAAGCCCAGTAGAGGACACTTCACCATGTCAACAACACAGTAGTCTAACAGGATGTCGGATTTTTTAATTTCTAAATTACAACTACATAAAAGGATATATACAAATGTGTATTATAACTGCATGCACATAAATGCACATGCAAAAATTTGTATGTACTTGTGTATAGATACTTTTATTCAGCTGTAAGGGGAACTATTTATCAAAACCCTGCTGATTATTTTTCATCTCCCTGACAAAAAAAGACTAGGTTCTCCTTAGCTATACTTAAAATTATATGGTTTTGGTGTTTTGTTTTGGTTATAAAATATTGACCAAATACTGACAAACCATTTATTTAGTTATTCAGTTTCAGAGGAATGTGTCCAGTTTGTAGGAAACACATCTGGGGTGGAGGGGCAAGTGAAAGTTTTGTTTTTATTTAAAAATTAACTTAAGAAAGTTGTTTTTCTCCTAGTGACCTAACTCTGGACAACAATGCCACACACCACCCCCACTCCCCTATAACCATCACAGCTCTGTGGTAGTGCTTGTTCCAGTCTGGGGAGGGGGGGTGTCATATTTGCCTTAAAATCTCAATCTCTTCTCATTACTGGGATAAAGAGAGCAAGGTAGAGATAAACAAAGATTGAAAAGATGTTTTCTCATGGCCAGATGCTACTAGACAAGCCTTTGACTCTTCAAGCTGTGGGTCCCAGGAGGGCAGAGGGGGAACAATTATGACGACCCCGATGGCTCTGTCCTGTAGTAGATAGACTTCTCTTTCTTAGCACATCCGTGCATCTGGTATGCAGTCCCCAGACGAGGGAGATGCCAACCCCCACCCAGGCTTCTCCAAGGATGGGGGATGCAGAATAAAGAACAAAACAGATTTTCCCAGGAGGATATTCATGGTGAAATCCCAAAGGGGAGAAAGAGGGTCAGCATATGTTTGTGTCAGAAGATAAAAGCAGTTCCTTGCACAGAAGGTACCTTGGCACTTCTGTCATATCTTCCACCGAGGCTTGTCAGATGTGTTGTTAATATGATTTGGGCAAGCCTCTAGAAGAGAGATGGAATTATGCTGCCTACACCTGGGGAAACTGAGATAGAAAACAACATGGGCCCAAGTTTGTAGTCCAAAAAAACCCAAAGCAAGTATATGGCCCATAGCAAGCTATTGGGATTTCCAGCAATAGGTATTTGCTAGTATCCACACTCTGCCAAAGAACCAGGTAAATAGAGAAAAATTCAGTTGCTTGTATGGTTTATTTCCAACATAATGGTGTTTCATTTCCTGTCGACAAAACATCTTGATATTGAACTGAGGTGCTATCTTTTCACCTGCATGTTTACCATTGCACAGAAATGACCATAGATTTGTACTTTCCCAAGAAAGCTCTGAATCACAACTTTTTCACTTTCAAAATGGGTTCAGTAGGAGGATGCAGGCAGAAGCCTTAAAAATTGCCCAAAGGATTGAAGGAGGAGGGAGAAGTGTGTGATAAAAGTCAGCAAATCCCAAGGGAAGCTGTTGACATGGTCTGGCATGGGTCAGTGCTGTTTCATTTATTTATTACTGGTCTGGAGAGAAAGAGGAAAGGATGAGAGAGAAATCTGCAGAAAGCTCTTCATTTGGGAGGATTTCTAAACGTGGAGAAGAGCATTTAAAAGTCATTTAAAAGAGATGCACCTTGAACATTTGGAAAAATGGTGAAAAATAATAATATAAGGTATGTTAGAAAACTGTAACCTGATTCATTAGAATGAAACAAAACTCAAATACAGCGGATAAAAAGGACAGAGTTGTGAAAGGGTGGAGTGCAGCAGGCAAAAAGGAATCCTGAAAAGTGCCCTGGGAGTGGGAGTGGTGAATTAATCAGAAAAGTCTAACCTTGATTCTCATTGAGTATACATACGTAGAGACTGTCTTTGTGGAAGGGCAAGACTGAGTCACTAAATTTGGGAGATTGTATGCCGGGAACTTTAAATTCCATTGAAGATAAAGGATGCTAAATCAAATTTAGATTAGAGAGTATCCAGCTAGCTATTTTAAGTAAAGATGGTACCAGTGAGAATGAATATAGGAAAGACTTAAAGACTGACACATCACCCACTACCTTACCTTTGTGATCTTGGGCAAGTCACTTAATCTTTCATAGTCTTAGTTTCCTTATCTATCAAATGAAGGGATCAGATTCCATGAGCTCTAGGATTTTTTCTAGCTCTAATTCTAATCTCTGATTCTCTGATTATTCTGTGATAGATAGCTTCAGCTGTCATGGCTACACCCCAAACCTGTCACTGTGCCTACCTCTGTTCCTTAGATCCCCAATCAACCCCAAAGCCTTTGCTGACAAAATGCCACAACATGCCGGGTTGTTGCCTTTGCTTCTATAGCTGTCCTTAGCTGACTTTTCTGTCCATAGCAAATCACTTAATCTCTCTGAGTGGCACTTTCTGTCTCTGTAAAATAGGGATAATGAAGTTGCTATTGCTTAACATAACAGACACGTAAGCCTAAGAGCCCTGGAAATGGCAGTGTTGTCCCCAGCCTACCTAGACCAACAGTCCTACTTCTCTAGCACAGTGTGGAAGCCATTGTCCAACCCTTGTGGAGATATGAGCTTGCATGTTGGGATGGAGGAGTCTCATATCTGTCTTAGCAGTAACGGCTACTAGAGAGCTTTGTTACCAAAGTCCGGATCACTTTCAAATGGTTCAATATTAGGAATAGACGAGAGTTTATCAATGGAAAATGATGCTAAATGAACATGCTTAGCCATCCTTGTTGATGCACTCTAAAGACCAGAGGACCTTCCCATATAACTTGGGACCAGATCTTCCTATAGGGATCTCCCTCTATTGGAATATGGGCTTATAAAAATTGTTGATACAAACTTTTAACAATATTTTCATATTAAAAATTTTATTATATCTTTAAAAAAAGAATATGAGCTTGCTGAGATCAGGGACTCTCTTGTCTTTCTATTTGTATCTCCTGTTCTTAGTACAAGACTTCCTTTGCACACAATAAGTGCTTAATAAATGTTTTTCCATTTCATTGATTCATTGATCCTTGTCAGCACCAATGTGATATAGTGAAGGGATAGAATGTTAGACTTCAAGTCAGGGAGAGTCAAATCTTAACTTTAATCCTTACTGGCCATGTGACCCTGTTCATGCCATATCCTCTCTAGTCCTAAGACTTCTCATTTAAATAGCAGATATAACCAACAAGTGTAGTACTTATGTGACAGGATTGTCAAGAGAATCAAAAGAGAAAATGCATGTCAACTTTTGCAAACCTTAAAGTAACATACAAATATTCATTTTTGTCATTGTCTTCCTCAACAAACATCTCTTAGAAGGTAGGATGCAAGCAAGAAACCTGGACTGGATGTCTGGAGACTTGAGCTCTTTGTTACTTGGTACTAATCTTGAGCATGTGATTTATTCTTCCTGGGCCTCAAAAAGCACAGTTTGATTGGAAAATAGGCTTTTGTATGAGATAATGTGGAGGAGAGTAGTACTAGATCATAGAGGGCCTTCAGTATTGTGTAATGAGTTTGAACTTTAGAATAGGCAGTTACTAAGATATTTTTGAGCTGAGGAGTGACAGGAGGAAGGTTAAAGTAATAAAAATTAGTCTGGCAGAGATGTGAAAGAGAAATGGGAGGAGAAGAGGTCGTAGAATCACCATGATGGGTGTCACCATTATTCTGCAAGAGAAGCTTTGTTCTGGGACTTGACTGCTGAGGGTAGGGTTAACATGGAGAAGGAGAGGGAAAGGGAGGGGAAGAGGGAGAGGGAGACAGAAAAAGAGAGACAGATAGGTGGACAGACTGACCGGTAGGCAGACAAAGACAGAGACAGTGACAGAGTGACAAGAAAAAGAAAAAAAACAAAACAAAACAGAAAAAGAGAGCCAGATGGAGACCAAGAAATTTGGGTGGGAAATTCACTGTGCTTCTCCCCTTCCTATTATTTCTTATCTAGTCAAGTCCTAAAACTTTCCCTCTTAATGTTGCTTCATCACTTGCTTTTCAATTTCACTTTAGGAGTGGAAGGGAAATATCAGTTTTTGAATGATAGTCTATGGTCTCCAAATCCAGTACTCTTTCTACCATATTGCTCTAGGAGTTGCTTTCCCATCAATGCAGGTCAAACAAACAGAAACCAGCTATCCAGTAGTCAAAAATGACATAGACAAGATGGTGTATATACATACATAGATGACTAATATAGAAATATATTTTTCATGACTCCATATATATAATTTAGATCATGATATGCATGTATGTATAAATATATACATACATACATACATATATGTGTTGGACCAGGTTGCCTCAATAGGTCTCTTAAAAGTTAGAATCTTTATGATTTACTTGAACCAAAATGACCCAAACCTGTTGACAGAAAGCTGCTTCCTCAGTCCAGTTATGTGACTCATTGCCCATTTCTCAAGATTTATTGTTATAATCAGAGATGGGGACAACATTTACTTTTAAGAATATTGTTAGCAAACATCTAGAAAAGGAAGACCCTATTATCTAACTAAGTTAATTTCCTTGTTTGATAGTTACTAGACAGATTTAGGAAATACTGTTAGTATAGTTTACCTAGATTACCTAGATTTTGACAAAACATTTTCAAACTCTCTTATTTTATTCTTGTGGATGATGGAGGATTGTGGCAAAGAAAGTGTTACTAAATAGGAATGGGTGGATTTAGATAGGATTGAGTGGCTGAACCCAAAGTGTAATCAACAAAATTTGACATTAACTTGGGAGAAAGCCTTGAATGGATGTTCTAGTATCATCCTGAGATGTTTAACATTTTCATCAATAATCTGCATAAATGCATATTACATTTTCATATGACACAAAGGTGGGAGGGATGAGTACCCTGTTAGATAACAGTCAGGATTCAAAACATTTCAAGAGGCTGAATTTTAAAATGTCAAATTTAATAGAGATAAATATAAAATATTATGCTAAGGTTGAAAAATCAACTTCATTAATTCAAGATATAGGGATTTATCTGAAAAAGAGCTGTAGAATCGATATGCTGTAACAGAGTAATAGGGCAGCAAAAAAGAAAATGCTCATTTGATCTTAATTGCAGTAAGAAAGGAATGGAGTCCAAGGATTGGTAGATTGTTATCTCATTGTATTTTACCCTGAGTGGAACAGATCTAAGACATTGTGATCAGTAAGGAGTACTGCCTTTTAGAAGGGATGTTGATAAGCTGGAGAACATCCTGAAGAAGGATTGTGGGATGATGAAGGACCTTGAGCTCATCTTTTGTTGGGATCAGTTGATAGGGAAAGGGGGAAGGAGGTTTTAATTTGAAGAAGAAAAGACTTGAGGAGGAAACATGACAGTGGTCTTCAAATACTTGAAGAGCTATCATGTGGAAGAGGAATAATTGGATTTAGAGCTGGAAAGGATTCTCCAGGTTTCTAGTCCAGCCGCCTTATTTTACAGATGAGAAAACTGAGACTTGATGAAGTGACTTGACTTATCAAGGTGATACTGGTAGTAAGTGGCAAAGCCAGGATTTAAACCCAGGTCATCCTACTCCAAATCCATCACTTTCTCCACCACACACACAACTTTTGCCTCGGTTTGTCATCTGTAAAATGAGCTGAAGAAGGAAATGGCAAATCACTCTCTTTGATAAGAAAGTCCCAGATGGCATCACAGAGAGTTGGACATGACTAAAATGACTAAACAACAAAAGCTTGGTCACAGAGAGCAGCGCCAACTGTTGCAAAAAGGGAAATCAAGGTCTGATGTAAGGAAAATATAAAAAATGGATCTGTCCAAAGGTAGAAACGGTTTATTTGGAGGCAATAGATTCTTCTTCACTGGAGGACAGCTAGCAAAGGCTGAATGATCACTTGTCAAATAAATTATGGAGGGCCTTCTTATTCAGATATGGGTTAGGAGAGATAGCTGCTAAGGGCACTTTCCACTTTGAAATTCTGTGATTTTATATGAAAAGCCAAATTTACAAAACAAGTAAGTATATGCACAATTATTTGTATTGAAAAATTCACAATTCTGCAAGGTTATGTAACCTCAGAGTGCAAGTTATCATTGGCCCTATTTTACAAAGTTAGTCTAACAGATGAAGAAACTGAGCCCCAGGGGAGGGAGTTATTTCCCTAAGGTGACAATAAGTAGCAGAGGGAGAATTTGAATCCATGATCTCTGACTTTAGAGGTCACTTCAGCTAATTTACTGAAAGCCACATAGCTGGTTAGTGGCAAAGCCAGAACTTCCCTTTCAAGTCCAATGTTCTTTCTCTGATTCTCCCTGAATTCATTAATGCTATGTTTAGTTCCTTTCCCAAATGGGTAGCTGCTAAAGGCAGCCACATGGAGCAATACTGGGTTTCAGTCAGGGAGACCTGACTTCAAATATGACCTTAGACTGGTACAAGCTGTGTGACCCTGGGCAAGTCAGTTAAAATTTATCTGCCTCAGTTTCCTCAACTGTAAAATGAGAATAACACTTCCCTCATTGTGGTGGGGATCAAAAGAGATAGTATTTATAAAATCTTAGCACAGTGCCTGTTGCATAGTAACCAATTAGTAAATGCTTGTTATCTTCCTCTTTTTCCAAAATAAAAATAAAAAGGTTTACAAAGAACTTTATATTTATTGCTTCATTTGATTCTCACAATATAGCTATTTCTTTCACATTGTGAGGGTTAGAGACATGGCACCACTACAATCTGGAAAATGTACATGAAATTTTTTGACCCTCCCTTCATACCAGAGAAGTCTGAATTATTATTGTATTAAAAGATAAAATATACTGATATCATACAAAACTATACATATATTTTATCCATTTCTTATTTTCTAAAATTTATCTGTGTCATCTGCTGGCCTTTGCATGTCATCTACGGCTTCCACTAAACTCCCAAAATATTCCCATTTAATTTCTTACACCAACCTGCAATATATAGAAACCTCAATGGGGAAAGTCATGACGTAGAAGGGATAACTAGTTTTATGAGGTAGGTAGTAAAAGTATTATTATACTTTTTTAATGGATAAGGAAACAGTGGTTGTCATTGACTGATGGTCACAGAGATAGTGAGTTGTAGTGTCAGGATCTACACCCAGATCTTCTGATTTCCTCTTCAGTGATGTTCCAAATCCACCACATTTAATCTGTCATCTAAAGTACCATCATCCAAAGACACTAAATCATCTATTTGCTAGGCTACTTTTCTATGCACAAGAATCCAGTGCCAGGGTAGGTCAATAGTAGGGGCTATCAAATGAATTACAAAGTATGGTGCTCCTGTAAGTGATGACTGAGCTTGGGTTAGTGAGCAAAGGGAAGAACGTAGCAAAAATCCAAAGGGAAATGCCTTGATCCAAATAGCCTCAGCTCTCCAAGACTGCTGTAGTGTTGGCCCCAGGACAGGCACAGAGATTGTCTAATCAGGCTCAGCTGGCAGTCAGCAAACAGCCAAACTGGCAGAGAGACTGGAAGGCGTCTCCTTGCTCTTGATAATGTGGTCTTCCAAATCAACATTAAGAGCCCTGATGATGGCATCCAGGAATGGAAAGCTGACCACAGCTGAGACACAACACCTGGTCAGTGAATTGGTTTCCCATTTCTTTTTTATTCACAGCACAAGCTTCTCAGAAGAAAGCCTTTGGGTGTCCAAACTGTCATACATGGAAGAAAATTCATGGCTTACATTTGTTTATAAAAACAAATTGTGAAAGTGGGAAAAAGACAGGATTTCTTTACCATCTGTTTTGATATCTTCTTTGGCTTGACTGGACTGAATCTTACTGGATCTGGTCATGGTTCTCCTTTGCTCAAAATCCCTTGGTTCTCTGCTGCCTACTGACTAAAACCGAATGCACTGGTCTCTACAATATGGTACCATATTGTCTCTTCAGTCTTACATTACTCTCTTCTATGCATTCTAGGCTCTGCCACAAACTTATTTTGCATTTTCCTGGCTCTACACCTTTGTTCGTGCTTTCACTAAAACCTAGAATGCTCTTCTCCTTCCTATCATCAAGCTGAATGCCTGCTCAGCCTTTAAAACCCACTGATATCTGCTCCAGGAAGCCTTCCCTGATTCCCTCATTAACCTTCTGTCTTAGAGTCCACATATCACTTTGATTTGTACATCTTTAATTCACTTAACATTGTATACTATGGTTAACTGTGTTTGTAACTTTTCCTTCAACTAGATTGTAAGTTCCATAAAATCAAGAACATTTCATCTAAATTTCCTATTTCCCCCATTTCATATTCCCTACTGTGTTCTGCACACAGTAGGTATTAATAAATACATGGTGAATTGTTTATGTTGGATAAATATCAAATCTATTTGTCAGTAGGAGTCTTTATTGTAGAGGGCTAAATTATTTTCATTTCTTGTTCATACATGATGCACAGACAATGAAATTTTCTTAGGTAATACATTCCCCATCATTGGAGAATGTTTAAGAAGTCAAATGTCCACTTAACAAGATAAGGGATTCATTCATCAGGTACTTTCCAACCCTAAGTTTCCATTAAAAAATACATTTGAGAAACTTACTTAAAATTTTTATTTCTCTTTTGAAACATTCCAAGTTCTTGTTATTGTTTCATTACTCTGAAGTTATATACTGACTTTGTCTTCCTGTCTTAAAAAATTCAAATTCTATTTTTGCTGACTCTTGTTTTTATATTTTCCTTATCTCTGGATATCAGCTTCTCTCCCAACTCAGTGGGTCATCATTTGTAACAAGGATTTAAAAAGAAAGAGAGGAAAAGTGATTTGGCAAAACCCAGCATATAGCTATAGATAGCTGTATATGACAGTATGCAATATTCCATATTCTTACTTCCCTAACTTCTACAAAGAAGGGAGTTAGGAATACTTTCTCAATCTTGATCATTATAATTATATAATTATGTATTATACATAATTATAATTTTTCAGTGTTCAGTTGATTGTTTCTTTCCATTTATTTTGAAGAACATGGTGTTTCTTCATAGAACTATTCAACTTAACTTTTGTTCATCTTGAAGTTTGCAGCCTTGAGTTTTTTTGTTTGGTTTGTTTGGTTTGATTTGTTTTTTTATCTAGGAGACCTGTGAATTCTTTCAATTGGAATTTCATTTTCTATGTTCAGAAGTTCTGGGCAAATTCTCTTCTATTATTTCCTTCATTGTAGTGTTGAGAGTTTTTGTCCTGCCATGTTCTTCTGGGAGACCTGTGATGCTTCGGTTGCCTCTGTGACCCATCTTCAAAATCAGTATGCTCACTTCCATAGTGAGCATATTTTTAAAATATTTATTGTTTTTCTGCTTCTTTCCTAGGCTGTCCTTCTATTCTGTATATTTGCATTTCCAATTTATTATTCTCTGGTTTGTTTTTACGTGGAAGCTTGCCAACTGCCAATTCAAATTTTCCCATTCTGCTCTCTTAATTCTCACATAAATTCTGCTCTCATAATTCTCATTTAAACCACTCAGGAAGAATATGTTGTAGTTCCATGGTCTCCTCAAATTCCACAGGTTCTCTGTCTCATTGTGTGTTGGATTCTTTTTTTTGCCATGTTTATTCATAGATGCCTGAACACGTTTACTGAATCTGGAGGTTATATTTTCTCCTGTTGTTACTGTTTTCCTTGTTGATTTATCTGTTAATGTTCAAGGTCTTTGATCTTTCTTCTTCCTGAAATCGTTAGTACTTTCAGTCTTTTTTCCTCCTTATTTTTCTTATCACTCACTTTCTTATTATGCTCTCCCTTTTGTTTGTGATTTCCTTGGGGGACAGATCTCAGAGTCTGAACCTCTTCCCACACTGGGCAATTCATGATTCACCAGCCTAGATCTCTGCTCCAACTGACTTTTGAATGGTCATAACTGACCCCAGCTGGATTCTGGGATCTTTCCATCGGGCTTAGAGGAGTGCTGCATAGTTTCCTGTGTGCAGGGTGTCTTGTCCTGGTGACCTCTCCCACTCCCTCTGCCTCTCAGGTCTCTAGTCTGACACTGGTAGCTCAGAGCCAATTTTCAGTGGCACATGCAGGTGAGAGCTCTGCAATCCTAGTGTTTCCAGCAGTTATGTTGGGCAGGCTTTTGCTCCCAAAAGGCTGTGGTCAAACTGTCTATTGAGGCACTAGCAAACTTCCACTGCTGGTAAAATGGGAAGTGGGGAAGGGGTGCTAAGTCAATTTCAGATCAGCAGGCATCAGTTTTTGTTTTTTAGGGTTTTGTTTTGTTTTTTTAATCATTTGGATTCTGAGTGTCTTAGACAATTGAACTTGCTTTATCTTTGGCATGTTTTTCTGTTTTGGACATGTTTGAGAGGTCATGTAGATTGGAAAAAAATGTCTAACCTGCCATCTTGTTGCTCACATGACCTGAAAGTCCCCTTTCCATCTCCTTTGTTGTCACTCTTATGGATATTGTTTTCCTGGTTATGCCTATTAAACTCTTGAGGTAGCTAGATGGTGCAGTGGATAGAGCATAAGTGCAGGTGTCAGGAAGACCTGAGTTCAAATCTCACCTCAGACACTTGACACTCACTAGCTGTGTGACTTTGAGCAAGTCACTTAACCCCAGTTTCCTCATCTTGGGTCTTTTCCAGTCATCCTGATGAATATCCGGTCACTGGATGCAGATGGCTCGGAGGAGAAGTGACACTGGTGACCTGCACAGCTCTCCCTCACTCAAAACAAAATCAAGTGCAAGTCATGTTATTATTTCTCCGATGGCGTGGTCTTCTTTGGCAATGAAGGACAAACACACACAGTCACTAAGCTCTATATCATTTCATATGTTTTCTTATGGTTGTCTGAATTTGTCATATTTGTTGTTTATTGCGATTATAGTAACATTTCATTATCCTCATCTACCACAATTGCTGTGGTTAACCATTCTCTGATCAATGGGCATCTACTTTGTTTTCAGTTTTTGTTGGTAGAAAACATTTTCTATCTTTTCTTCTTGGGATTCTTAACTCTGCTTTCCTTTCACACATAATATTTAGTCATTGTTCTAAGCCCTTTTCTGTGAAGCTTGGCCATTTCCTTTCTTTTCGTTATAAGTTTCACTTTGTTTATCTGTCTGAGAGCTGAGTTTACATACAATCTTTTTCATCATTCTTTTATTTTTCACTTTTTTTCTTCTATTCCAAATAGTTTGACTCTAGCTTTCTATCTCAATGTTTGGTCCCTCCTTTTGTATATGCTTTCCTTCTTTACAGACTTGCATGACTGAATTACCTTAGCATCTTCACATTGTGAGCATGAAGACCCTATACAATCTAATTGTACAGATGAAACCCTATACAATCTAATCTTTACCAAAAAAGTATTGCAGCTAGATATATAAGACACCCTTCCCTCTTCCTGGCTTTGCACTACTTTGTCCTTTCTATTTCATTCATATCTGCACCCCTTTTCATTCCCATTTGGCTGGGCAGGACGAATATTTTCCATATAGGTTCTGGGGGATAAGGATTGAATCAATCCCATGAAGGTAAAGGGTAGAGTCATCTACAGCTAGAGTTTTAAACACAAGTGTGGCATCTGCTGTGCTAGTAAGCTGGCAATAGTTAGGGTAACTGAGAGGAAAGGAAATAAGAATTATTAAGTACCAACTATGTGCCAGACACTTGCTAAGCACTTTAGAAATTTTATCTCATTTGATCCTCAATACAACCCTGTGAGGTAGGTATTATTAACCCCACTGAGGAAACTGAGTCAGATGGTGGTTAATGGCCTTGCCCAGGGCCATATATCTATAATGTATCTGAGACCACATTGTGCCACCTAACTGCCTCACACAAATGGCAGTTTAGTTCTATTTTTATAGACTTGAAATATCTAGAGATATTTTTGTCTTCTTGATGATGCTTTCAGTACTAGTTTATTTGCTACATTTCTTACTATTTAGAGATTATAGCATGAGAATTTATGCTAAGAACATCTACACTGCAATCTGACACATCATGAGACTCTTCAGTGAGATCCCTTTGGAAAAAAATTCCTATGCTGGTCTACACTGTAAAACACCATCACTGAAAGACTGTCCCCGTACCCTAATAGCTCTTTTGCTTGAACCATGTAGATCACATCCTCTCCTGTTTATTCTTGTTTTCCTATCTTAGTACCTAATCAATGTTGGTTGGTTGATTGATTGGACAACAAGCATTTTTCATCCACAGGGCTTTCTTGTGTGGATAGTTAAGCCAACTCTTTGTGGATGATTAAGGCTATCATTCATGCTCTGTGGGTATTCCAAGACTTGATACAATCAGCCACAATATAACCATCTGGAAGGCTTTACCATCCATAAGGAATCTCTGTCCAACATAGATTGCACAAAATCGTCTTCATGGCATTTAGAGGCGTCCATAACCAAATTCTACTCTATATATTCATTCTTCCATTTAGCAGGCATTCGTTCAACAAACATTTTTGAGTGTTCACACACAAGACACTGTGCTAGTGGTATTTTGTGGTTCAGTCACTGCAGTCTCGTCTGACTCTTTGTGATCCAACTTGGGATCTTCTTGACAGAGGTATGAGAGTGGCTTGCCACTTTCTTCTCCAGCTTATTTTACAGATGTGGAAACTGAGGCAAACAGGACTAAGTAACTTGCCTAAGGTCACACAACTAGTAAGTGTCTGAGGCTGGAACTAAACTCAGATCTTGATTTGGTATGTTGTTCTAGGTAAGTCACCAAGTCTGTTTCCTCATGTATAAAATGAGGGTATTGGTCTTGATACTCTCCAAAATACCTTAAAACTTCACAATTCTCTAATTCAAAAAGTATGCATTTAAGTATTTATACAAAGAACTACTTCCCCAAATGACCTCAGTGATCCCACGACTTGGTTCCTTCTGCTGGTTTCTTTGGTAGACGCAGGCCAGAACAAACCCTCAGTTCCCAGTGCCCCACAGTATGATTTTATTGTAATGTGGACTCAAGAAAAGGAGGAATCAACATGTGAGAATTCTGCAGTGTTTCTTTAGTGCTACCCAAGGGAGAGGATGCTCTGATCCTTCACAACCAATAGTAGATCTTTATTGAGAATTTGCTAAGTGCTTAGACATGAAGAAAGTCAAAAACACTTCCTGCCTTCAAGATGCTTGCCTGCTAGCAAATAGCAATGGTCCAGTTGGATGGTGGTAGATGGATAGCCTATACCAAGTATTCCTAAAAGATGTGCCATGAGTATGCTCACCAAACATGGCTCAGATTTTGCAAAATGTAACACTTGCAATCTCATATACAAGCACAAATCACAAAATTGTTCATTGCATAATGACTCCTCAGGGCAAAGGAAACTACTTTGCTGTGAATAAAAACATTTGAGAACCACTGGCCTACCCAGATTAGTGGAGGATGAAGAGAGCAGAAAAGATGGAAAGTTAGCTTGTCGTTCACTTTTATTGAAATGTAGAATGTGTAGCAAGCATATATAATCTATATCAGATTGCTCACCATTTCAGGAAGAAAGGAGAGTAAGGAGGGAGGGAGAGAATATGGAACTAAAAACTTAAAAAACAATGCAAATTAAATTTTTTTATATATATTGAGGGAAAATAAAATATTATTAATAAAAGATAAGAGAGAGTGAAGATAGCAGAGTGTTTGAATACTGCATTTTAAATAACTGGATCTGAGTTCAAATTATGCATTTGCTATTAAATGTGTGATATCAGGCAAGAAAAAAAAGTGCGTGACGGGATAGAGCAAAATTGAAATAGAAAGGTAAGTGGGAAGCAGTTTATGGAACACTTTAGATGCCAAGGTAAGCAGTGTGTATTTTATCCTATAAACACTGAGGAACCACTGAAGGCTTTTAAACAGGGGAATAACATAATCAGGCTTGTGCATTAGGAAGATTATTTTGGCAACTGTGAGAAAGATGAATTAGAGAGAAGAAAGACTGGAAACAAGAGAACAATTAAAAGACCTGAACCCTAAATGCTGCACATTTGAGTGAAGAGGAAGAAGTAGATACAAGAGATAGTCATAACATAGAATTGCTAGGGTTTGGCAAATAATGCGATGTGGAAGTGAGGGAAAGGGAGGAACCAAAGATGACTCCAGGTTTGGAGTCAGAGACCAGGAAGATGGGTTGAACCATCCGCCAAGTTTGTTCAGCAACGTTGTGGTATAGTAGAGAGTGCTGAATTTGGAGTCCATCTGGGCTCACCTCTCTGGTTCAAGACTTACTGGCTGTGTAAACATTGACAAACTTCTTGAGCCCTCTGAGCCTCACTTTCCTTATCTATGCAGTAATAGTAGTATGTTTCTCACAAGATTGTTGCAAGAATCAAATGAGACAATATATGTAAAGTGCCTCACAAACCTAATGTACTATATAATATATTTTTAATACTTTTATTCATTTTTAACCTAAATACAAAAAGCCAAAAAAAGAACATTTCCATAGACAACGCACAATGTAGAAGATTCAATATAAAACCATGAATTTCCATTTCAAACTCATTACTTAAAAAAAAAATATGTATTAAATACTACACACTGTTTTCAAAGGTACCCGGCTTTTCTGTGCTTCCTTCTACATTTTCTTTTGTTCTCTGCTGTGCACTTTTTTTCCTCCCTCCCTCTGTATTCTGCCCTATGGAGGCTATAGTTAAACACAAATGTCTATATCCATCCATCTCTCTATCTGTCTGTCTGTCTGTCTCTCTGTCTCTGTCTCTGTCTCTGTCTCTGTCTCTCTCTCTCTCTGTCTCTCTCTGTCTCTGTCTCTGTCTCTCTCTCTCTCTCTCTCTCTCTCTCTCTCTCTCTCTCTCTCTCTCTCTCTCTCTCTCTCTCTCTCTCTCCATTCTATACATACTTCTATTTATCAGTCCTTTCTCTAGAGGTAGATAGTACTTTCCTTCATAGACCTTAATTATGATACTCAAGATCAATCAGTCATTCAAAGTTGTTCTTAGGGCAATATTGCTATTACTATGGACAGCATTCTCTTCGTACTGCTCATTTCACTTTTCATCATTTCATGCAAATCTTTCCAAGCAGGATACAATATGAACTATTCCTATTATTACCGAAATGTATACTCCTTGTGTCTTTGCATGGGTATATTAACCAGTTAATCCTTTTCATCTGTCCTAACTCAGGTATGGGAAATTCAGGCTTACAAATGGAATCTGGCCCTTGGCTTGATTTCATCAGGCACTCATGATAGAGCTGGCATTTGTGTGTGGTGGAAAATTTCTATCCTTTGTCTTTTGCTTCTCCAAACTTCAACAGTACCCCCAGGCTTTAGATCCTCTTATTCATATTCGCTCTTACTCATTTCAACCTTCAGATCTCAGTGCCCCAGAGTTAATCTGGTGACAGCTCAGGCCAGGCCTAGATTTCAGTTACATCTGCTCTCTTCCTGTCTTGAGCCTGAGAATTTCATAGTTATTGGCCTGTCCTCCCTTATGCGAAGCCACTCACACTACTGTCCAAATTTCCAGGACAGACAGCTAACAAAATCGATGGCATGGGCTGCCTGTTGTGCTTTCCTTCACCCTGGCCCTAAGTGCATTTCTAGCTGAACAATGAAGAAAAAGGAAGAAGCTGTTCATAGTTCATGTTACGCATGGTGGATGAAGACACCATCTAGATATGCCACAATGCCCCATCATGGACAACACTGGCCATAAAAACACAGAGCATTCATAGTTAATGTTATATATGGTGAATGGAGACACCATCTACAAGAAGCACAATGTTTCAATGTGGTCAATACTGACCATAAGAATGTAGAGCATCCACATTCAATGCTACATATGGTGGATGGAGGCACTATCGTATACATACATACATATATATATACTTATATATTAGTTTTCAACATTCATTTTCACAAATTTTGAGATTTAAATTTTCTCCCTTTCTTCCCCTCACTCCTCCCCAAGACAGGATGTAATATGATATAAGCTCTACATATAAATTCTTATTAAACATTTTCAAATTAGTCATGTTGTATAGAAGAATTAAAATGAAAGGGGGGAACCATAAGAAAGAAAAAATAAAAAAAGAGAGAACAAATAGTATGCTTCAATTTGCATTCAGACTCCACATTTCTTTCTCTGGATGTGGATGGAATTTTCCAACATGAGTCTTTTGGAGTTGTTTTAGGTCCTTGCATTGCTGAGAAGAGCTAAGTTTATCAAAGTCAGTCATCACACAATATGGTTGCTACTGTGTACAACATTCTCCTGGTTCTGCTCACTTCACTCAGTATCAGTTCATGTAAGTCTTTCCAGGTTTTTCTGAACTCCACTGTTCATTATTTCTTATAGTGCAATCATATTCCATTGCATTCATATACCACAACTTGTTCATCCATTCTCTAATTTATGGGCATCCCCTCAATTTCCAGTTCTTGGCCACCACAAAAAGAGCTGCTATAAATATTTTTGTACATGTGGGTCATTTTCCCATTTTTATGTTTTTTTGGGGGATATAGACCCAGAAGTGGCATTGCACATTTTTATAGCCCTTTGGGTGTAGTTCAAAATTCCTCACAGAGGCACTATCTAAAAGAGATCACAGCACTCCATCATGGTCCACACTTATCATAAGATCCTAGCATATTTATAGTCAGTGATACAAATGGTAGATGAAGGCACCATCTAGAGTGACCACAATGTTCCAACATGGTTTACGTTTATCATAAGAACCTGGAACTTTCTTAGTCTGCCCGGAAGTTTGACTATTTCTTTATTTTTAGCCATTTTCACTTTACATCATTTATATTACCAGACATTAAACTCTTTGAGCTTACATATGCTTATAAGAATCCAAATTTTTCTTTTCAATAGATCTATCTCCTTGATGAATCCTTCTAAAGAACAAAAAATTCACATCATCACATAGAATCATATCTAGACCTAGTAAAACTTATTCATTAAGAGTATGGAGTCCACATGGTGTCCTAGATCAAAGCCCTGCAAGAGGGTAAGGAAAGAAGCATGTATTAAGTTCTTTCCATGTGCTAGGCAGTTTGCTAAGTGTATATATACAAGTACAAACAAAAAGAAATATTGTCCCTGACCTTGAGGAACTTACATTCTAACAGGCAAAGACAAGCACAAAGAAGAGCTGAAAAAGTGTGTGTGTGTGTGTGTGTGTGTGTGATATTAAGATACTTGTTCTGGTGCATGGTTTTGAAATCTAGCAAGTCAAGAATAGAAATGGAAAGGGATTGGAGCATTGGGTGGCCTGGGACCCTACATAAAACGGAGACCTCAGAGGAAACTCATTAATGAGTGAAGGTTATCCGCTAAAAGCCCCTAACCTTTCCAAATAAATGGATATGTATTCATACTTCCCACCACCTCGCACTTACGAAGTTGAGATTTTTAACCCAAATAGGAAAGTTTAATAGGGGTAAGTGTTCATTTACCTAGAAGGTTCACTGCAACATTCAAGCCTTTCAAGAATTTTTAGGCTCATCCAGGGTGTTGATATCCCTGACAGTTTTGTATCTGCAAATTTGATCAGTGTGATCATAATTTCTTTATCCAAGTCTTGATAAGAATAGTCCAGGGTCAAGCCTAGATCCCCGGGTACTCCTCTGGAGACTTTTTCCAAGGGTGATTGAATCATTAGTGGCTATTCTTTTTGTTCAGACATTCAACTAGTAGTAAATCTACCTCAGTACTATTGTCCAAGGGCAGCTAGGTGCCACAGCGGCTGAAGCACTGGGCCTGAAGTCAGAAAGACTCATCTTCATGAGTTCAAATCCAGCCTCAGACAGTTAGTGCCCAGTGTGACCCTGGGCAAGTCATTTAACTTAGTTTGTCCCAGTTTTCTCATCTTTAAATGGGCAGCAGAAGGAAATGGCAAAGCATTTTGTTAAGAAAACTCCAAATGGGGTCATAAAGAATTAGACACAGCTGAAAAAAATGACCGCACAAAAGCAACAACTATTGTCCAGACTATATACTTTCTATCTTGTCCATAAGAATAGCATGAGAGACTTTATGAAAGTTTCAGTAAACTATACCTGTAGCGTTCTCCTGAATGGCTGGTGTATTAATCCCTGGAACAAAAGAAATTAGAGTTAGTTTGCCATGACTTCCCTTGATGGCAGAGGGGTTCTTTGTGATCACTGGGTTCTTTTCTAGATATTCATTAATCATCCCTGTATTTATTCTAGAAATCAAAGTCAAGTTGCTTAGCCTTTATTTTATAGATTCCATTCAACTTCTTTCTTGGAAATCTGAATATCTGATACTTACAAGTTCTCTAGCACTGTTACTATTCTCCAGGATCTTCTCTATGGTACCAGTAGTTATTCCTTCTGGATATGCCCCACTTTAATTCAATCCCTAAAATGTAGTATGCAGAAATAGACACAATCATCCAAATCTAACCAGATCAGGGCAGAGTACAATGAGATTATTCTGGAGTGTGCTTATATCAATGCAGGTTGCATCAGGTTTTTTTTTGTTTTGTTGTTGTTCTCGGGGTTTTGGTCACCATATCATGCTATTGATCCCTATTAAACTTGTTAGCCACTAAAATCCTGGGTCTTTTTCAAGATGAATTATTGTCCATCCGTAGCATTGTATTTCCCCATCCTGTACCTATACAGCTGATTGCTTTAATCTAAGAGTAGGACTTTAGATTTTACCAACTGCATTTCATATTATTCAATTTGACTCTTGTTTCAGACTGTCAAGATTATTTTTTATCTTGATTCTGTCATGCTTTGGATCAACCATCCTTCCGGCATTATATACTCCACAGATTTGATAAGTGTGCCATCTCTGACTTGAAGTCCCTAATAAAAAATGTTGACCAGAATAGGGCCAAAGACTGCCCCGAGGCTTTCCAGTTGCTCTTCATCAACCTAGTCCTGTTGATAGCTATCTGTCAATCACTATTCATTAGCTCCATTCATTTAACCAATTCCAAATCCTATGGGCAAGTTGGAACTTACTTTCATCCATCTTTTCCATAAGAAAATAAGAAATTACTCATCAAATGTCTCACTAAAATTCAAATAGAATTTAATGTCTACAATATTTTCCTTATCTATCATTATAACAATACTGTTGATAAAGGAAATGAGGTTAGTCTGGCATGACTTTTCATAATCTTAATGTTTTCCACAATCACTGACTGGCTCTTAATGATCACTGCTCCTTCCAATTTTTCACAAACAATTCCTTTAAGAATCCATTCCAGAATTTTGTCAAAACTCCAACTCAAATCAAGTTCACTGACCCAGGCTGGTCCTACTCTGATAGGCACAAGAACCTTGATATGCTCCATTTCTGATTTGGACACTTTGTTTCCCTCAGGCAACCTAGGAGTAACTCTATTCTCAGGGTTTCACCATATTTATGTTAAATTTAGTATAGATACCCTAACAGCATAGCCAATTGTAGCTCAGAACTCCCAAACTCAAGAAAGCCATCATTCTTAGCCTTCTTAATCTCTGAAATTATACCACTATATAAAATTGTACCACCATGTGTAGGCTGACATATAGTTTTGAGAATTTATCTTTCTCCCCCTTTTGAAAATTGGGACATTTCCCTACCTATAGTCTTGCATTATCCCTCCTATTTTTCACATTAAAAAAAGACATTTTAGATGGTGGTTCAGCAATCACTTTCATTTATCCTATTTGATAAACTATGATGTAGTTCTTAAGGGCTGAGTACACATGAATTTATGGAGAATAGTTTGGTGCTTTCTTAATTGAAATTGACACCCCAATAGGTGTATAATGTATAGGCATATGGAAAATATATATAATGTAATATGTGTGTGTGTGTAATGTATAATATAAAATGTCATATCCAATTCCTAAAAGTCTAAAGCTCTTGGTATAGATACTTTGAACAGAAAACAAAAGGAGAGCAGGAACTAAGTATTTCTACCTCCTCTCTGTTGTCCATTGTCATAGATTCATCCATTCTGAGCATTATTATTCCTTCTGTGATTTTCCTTTTACTCCCAACGTAACTAAAGGATTAAGCTTTTGCAGGGTGGGAAGGATATCAGGGATCACTGTGAGCTTCATCTTTTCTGAGATTTTGTATTCTTAACTCTTTTCTTTTTTTCCAGATGAAGGATTTTAAGATTTATTTATTTTTAGTTCTCAACATTCATTTCCATGAGATTTTGAGTTCCAAAATTTCTCCCCATCTCTCCCCTCTCCCACCCCAAAATGCCATGCATTTTGATTATACCTTCCCCCAATCTGCCCTCCCTTCTATCACACCCCTCCCTTCTCTTATCCCCTTCCCCTCTATTTTCTTGTGGGACAAGACAGATTTCTGTAACCCATTGCCTGTATAACTTACTTCCCAGCCACATATAAAACAATTTTTAGCACTCATTTTTAAAACTTTGAGTTTCAACTTCTCTCCCTTCCTCCATCCCCACTGAGAAGGCAAGCAATTTGATATATATATATATATATATATATATATATATATATATATATATATATATATATATGTAGTCATGCAAAACACTTCCATAAGTCAAGTTGTGAAAGATTAATTATATCTTCCTCCATCCTATCCTGCCCCCCATTTATTCCATTCTCTCTTGACTCTATCTCTCCTCAAAAGTGTTTACTTCTAATTACCCCCTCCTCCCATTTGCCCTCCCTTCTATCATTCTCACCAACCTCTGCTTATCCCCTTCCTCACTCTTTTCCTATAGTGTAAGATAAATTTTCATACCAAAGTAAGTGTGCTTATTATTCCTTCCTTAAGCCAAATGAGATGAGAGTAAGGTTCCCTCTTTTCCTTTCACCTCCCCCCTCTTCCCTTTCATTGAAAAACCTTTGTCTTGCCTACTTTATGTGAGAGATAATTTGCCCCATTCTGTTTTTCCCTTTCTCCTCCAACATAGTCTTCTCTCATTTCTTAATTTTATTTTTTTAGATATCAAACCTTTCTATTCAATTCACCCTGTGTCCTCTGTCAATATGTATGTAATCCCTCCACCTACTCTAATACTGAGAAAAGTCTCAAGAATTACAAATACGATCTTTCTATGTAGGAATGTAAACAGTTCAGCTTTACTAAGTCCCTTATGATTTCTCTTTTCCATTTATCTTTTCATGTTTCTCTTTATTCTTGTGTTTGAAAGTCAAATTTTCTATTCAGTTCTGGTCTTTTCATCAAGAATGCTTGAAAATCCTCTATTTTATTGAATGACCATTTTTCCCCTGAAATATTATACTCAGTTTTGCTGGGTAGGTGATTCTTGGTTTTAAGCCTAGCTCCTTTCACTTCTGGAATATTATATTCCAAGCCTTCCAATCACTTAAAGTAGAAGCTGCTAGATCTTGTGTTATCCTGATTGTATTTCCACAATACTTGAATTGTTTCTTTCTGGGTGCTTGCAGACCAAAAATTTCTCCTTGATCTGGGAACTCTGGAATTTGGCTAAAATATTCCTAGGAGTTTTTCTTTTTGGATCTCTTTCAGGAGGTTATCAGTGGATTCTTTCAATAATTGTTTTACCCTCTGATTCTAGAATCAGGACAGTTTCCCTTGATAATTTCTTCAAAGATGATGTCTAGGCTCTTTTTGGATCATGGTTTTCAGGTAGTTCAATAATTTTTTAAATTGTCCCTCCTGGTTCTATTTTCCAGGTCAGTTGTTTATCCAATGAGAAATTTCACATTGTCTGCTATTTTTTCATTCCTTTGGTTTTGTTTTATAATTTCTTGATTTTCCATAAAATCACTAGCTTTCATCTGCTCCATTCTAATCTTTAAGGAATTATTTTTTCAATGAGCTTTTGGACCTCCTTTTCCATCTGGTGAATTCTACTTTTTAAGGTAGTCTTCTCCTCATTGACTTTTTGGATCTCTTTAAGGTTAGTCTATTTTTAAAGTATTATTTTCTTCAGCATTTTGGGGGATCTCCTTTAGCAAGCAGTTGACTCGTTTTTTTATGACTTTCTTACATCATTCTCATTTCTCTTCCCAATTTTTCCTCTACTTTTTAAATTTGATTTTCAAAAGCCTCTTCCATGGCCTGAGACCAATTCCTACTTTTCTTGCAGACTTTGGAGGTAGGAGCTTTGACTTTGTTGTCTTCTTGTATTTGTATATTTCCTTGTCACCAAAGTAAGATTTCATGGTGTGATTCTTTTTCTGGTTTTTGCTTATTTCTCCAGCCATTTACTTGACTTTTGAGCTCTTTGTTAAGGTAGTTCTCTGCTTCCAGTGGGGGTGGGAGTGTGTACTGTCAACCACTGGATCCTCTCACAATCTGTGGACCTAGAGTTCCAGAAACAGCCACTGCTGCTGCCACTGCCCCTACCCCTGCTTCTGCTGCCATAAATTCTTCTTTCTCCTCTGCTGCTGTCCTGGGACTGGAGCCAGACCACTCTATTCTCTCACACAGGTCCCACAGGTTTTTTCTACTCACCTTTCAATTTGCTTTGGCATTTTGGGGTCATGACATCTGGAAACCACCACAGGTGCCAGAGATTCAGTCCCCTCCTCCTTCAGGCCTGCTCATGTCCAGTCTGTGCCAGGGCACAGTCTTAGTTACCTTCCCTTTAAATTCTAAGTTGTTCTGTCATATCCAGGTATAGTCATGGTGATTTTTTAAGATCAGTCCTTCTTTTCTTCCTTATTACAATAAATTGTGTGTAACATCAGAATTTCATTCTTTGAGAACTTTCCACCTACCTTGTGTATCTTTCCCTTGTAGAAGAGGAATATCGTAGATTCTGACCTTGTGTTACCATTTTTTTAAAAAGTATTTGACTAGAAGAAATGGGGTGGAAGATGTCTATGATATAAAGATTGTTGACATCAATAAAACATATTTAAAAATAATTTAATTTTTATTAAAAAATCATTGTAAACTTAAAGAGACCTGGATTTTAATCTCATCTCTAATACTATTAGTTGTATGACCCTGGGGGGAAAACTTAACTGCTCATGGATAGGTGGAACTAAATAGTGTTCAGGGCTCCTTTCAGTTGCAAAATTGTGTGATTCTGTGAAAGGACTGGCCTAAATGATCCCTAAGCTCCCTTTCATGTCTGAATCTATGATCCTATGACATATTAATAAGTAAGTGAACTTGAACAAGTCACATCATCTCTGAATGAATGAATATGTATTTATTTAAAAAGTGATCTCAGAGCCCGAGTTATGTTGTTGGTAAAATAATATTTGTATTGCCTACCTCACAAGTTTACTGTGACAATAATGCTTTTCAAGCTCCCAAATACCTAATAAATCTTAGCTAGTGTCATGACAAATGAAATTTTCAGTATATATTTGTCTTAGCATGCATACTTGTCAATCTCCCAGGTTCATGTAGGACATTAAAACTCCATCAGGTCAGACATGCGCAAAGGGTGGATGACAAGAAGATTCCAGAGAATGTCCAGCATGAACTACTGACATAAGATGAGCAGAAACCCTGCTCTAAGGACCACATCAAAGCATAACTTGGAGGAGAGTGGCAGATCTATGGGATTCTGGGAATGCTTGGCAGACAGCCACAGGAGGTGGGGAAGTTATCTTGGGGCAAAGTAGCTCATGTCTGTAGCTCATGAAGCAATGAGGCCAGTTACATTTTATAGGAAGCAACTACAGTCCCAAAACAAAGGGCTGACTTTACATGTTTCCAACATGAAAAGATCTCTTGTTCCATATTTGTGGTTCAACCACATTCTCATGTATGCAGAAAGCCACCATCAACAGAACAATTTTCAAATATAGGCAAAAATACAACATTGGCCAAGGCCATAACCATTAATATCCTCAGTGAGGGGAACACAAGAGGCCAAATGTGTGAACCATATTTGGATGGCACAATGGACTTGTTAGCATCTTAAATCCTATCTATTGAGCTGAGGCCTTGGTGTGCAATGTAAGACTTCTTAAAATTCAAATACATTTGTAGATATTCAAACACACTTTCATTTATCAATGGTTATAAAGACAAAGTCCTTTAAAACTTGTACAAACCCGTAGTTTAATCAATATCAAACTAGACCAGTGGCTCTTAAAATAGGGTGTGAATTTGTTTTGTTTTTTTAATCAGTAACTATTTCAAAGGCTTTCTTTGTCATCCTCTGTATTTCATTTAATACATTCTTTTTAAAGTATTCTGAGATGGGTTCACAGGCTTCATCAGACTGCCAAAGGGAATGATGATATACAACCAAGGTTAAGAAGCCTTGAACTAGAGAAAGAGTTGATGAATTTGACAGCTTGGTTGCTACTATGGACATTCTAAATGGTTAAGACTAATTCTGATACTAATGATAACCGACATTTACTTGTAGTCCTTAAGCAGCTACAAAGCCTCTTAAATGTAGTATCTCATTTGATCTTCATGAAAATCCTATGAGGTAGCTGCTATTATTATCTCCATTTTTACATATGAGAAAACTGAATCTCAAAGAGAAGTGATTTTGCTTAGCCCCGGAACAGTTATTAAATCTGACTCCTGACTAAAATCCAGTAAATTTTGAATTTTTGAACAGTGAGACAATAGAATGAGTTGGATATTTACATACCCGTTATTCCTTCTACATTACAAAGTTAGGGATGTGATACCCCCACAATCAGAAAAATCTGTGTAAAACTTTTTGGTCCTTCCTTTGAACCAGAGAAGAAATCTCAATTTTTTTCTTTTTCTTTTTCTTTTATCACAGTACCCTATTGTAAAATTTGGATTAAGTGTTCGGTTATAGACTATATACAGGTCCATGTTAAGTAAAAATATATTTTTTCTATGTCATCTGCTGGCCTTTGCTTGTCATCTGTGGCTTCTGTAAAACTCCCCAAAAATTCTCATTTAATTTCTTATGTTATCAACAATCTATTGAAACCACGATGGGGAAAGTTGTGATATGAGAGGGGTAACTGTGTTCCCCTTTGAGATGATTGTCCATCTTCTCTGAATATACCTGGCATATACTTGGTGAATTACATCTCATATCCCCCAAATAGAATGAGACCTCCTTGAGACCAGGTACTGTGTTTGTCTTGTTAGTGTTTGACATACAATAGATGCTTAATAAAAGCTTGGTAATGGATTGATTGAAATATACTTCTTCAATGCTTCCATATTTCATGAATGCATGTTTTTGTCAAATTGAGCAGTCCCTCCACTCACACATGTCCTAGTTAAGCCTCTCTAGAATTTTGTAGATAATTTCCAAAAATTATGATGAGCAATAACTCTTAATAATTAGTGCAAATATACAAAATAATATATAACTGATCAGCCTATAGCTTGCCCTCTCTGGAAGTGATTAGGTTAGGTCTTGGGCAACAAGGTTTCATTTTACAGATGAGGAAACTGAGCCTGAGAGAGGTTAGCTGATTTGTCTAGTCGCCTAGATAGTAAGCATGAGAGGCAGGATTCAAACCCAGGTCTTCCAGAGCCTAAAGTCAATACCCTTTCCACTATACCTTACAAATGTGCCTTATTGTCTCCTGAGGTAAGACAGTATCCCCCAATGTCTGTGGCCTGGAAACACAGTCCCAACTTTTCACCTCTACCCTCAGGGTCCTTTAGCTTGGTGTGAGTTTGGTGGATACTAGCCATAGTCTTTTTCTCTTCTCTCTTTTCACTCCTTTCCTATGTCTTCCTCCCCACAATCTATCCACCCTTTGCTCTGGAATTATTTGTTTAGACAGTTATACCTTAAGAGCCAATATAATTTTTGTGAAAAGGACACAGGACTTGTATTCAGGAAGAGCTAAGTTCAAATATTACTTCAGACACTAGCTGTATGACCCTGAACAAGTCACTTGACTTCTGTGTGCCTCAGTTTCCTTCCAGGGTTGTTGTAAGGATCAAGTGAGATGGTCCCTATAAAGTACTTTGAAGACCTTGAAGAACTACAGGGTGTCCCCAAAGCCTTGGTGCAGAAAAGCTTTGATCGCTAAGTGTTTCAGTGGATAGAGTGCCATGCCTGGAGTCAGGAGGACCTGAGTTCAAATCTAGCTTATCACTAGCTGTGTGACCCTGGGCAAGTCACTTAATGCTGTTTCCCTCAATTTCCTCATCTGTAAAATGAGCATCTTTGCCAACAAAAATTCAAATGGGGTTACAAAGAGTCAGACACAATTGAAATGACTGGGCAAGTCACTTAATGCTGTTTCCCTCAATTTCCTCATCTGTAAAATGAGCATCTTTGCCAACAAAAATTCAAATGGGGTTACAAAGAGTCAGACACAATTGAATGACTGAACAGCAATAGCCATCGCTGGATTGTGCTCTGCATCTCTGTTCTACCTAAACTCTCCAGTCTTCCAAAAATCCCTGTGGCCATTAAGGACCTATAATCCTTCCAGTCACCCAGCTTTGAAGTTTGTGTCATTCTCATCTCTCTCCCTCACTCCACCCAATGAGTTTTCAAATTTTAGTATTTCCACCTCCACAATAGCTCACACAGATACCACTCTAGTTCAGTCCCTCATAATTCCTTTCTTGGACTATTGCAATAAACTTCTCGTTTGTCCTCCTGCCTCATTTATCCCCACTTCAAACCATCTTCCAGATAGTTGAATTGATAGAGAGACAAAGAGAGCCTACCATGGGCCAGGTACTGTGCTAAGCACTTTTTACATTTGATTTTCATAACAACCCTGGGAGGTAGATGCTATTTCTCATCCCCATTTTACAGGTGAGGAAAATGAGGCAGACTGAAGTTGTGATTTGCCCAAGAATGCACAGCTAGCAAATGTCTGAGTGCAGATATGAACTCAAATCATCCTGACTCCAAGTCCAAGGCTCCAAGTCCACTGCTCCATCTGCTGCCATAACTACCAAAGTGATTTTCCTAATGTGCTCATCCGACTCAAAAATCTTCTAGTAACTCCCTATGGATCCTAGGAGAAAATATTTCAATTTAAAAATTCCTGTTTCCCTCCAAATTTAATAATATACATTGTTATTATTGTAATAGGACATGAACATAATTTATAAAGATACACATTTTAGGGGACTGTGCCCAATTTTTTTAACTGATAGGGATGCATAATTAAAAATGCTTGTCGACACTTGGTCTAATGATCTCTCAGAATTCCTTAGAACTCTCAGACTCAGGGTTCTATACCTTTATGGTCAGAAAGACTAGGAATTAAAAACAAATCAATTTCACTGGCTTCTCAGAGTGAGTACTAGTGTTCTGTGTAGTATCACCATCCAACGATAGACATTAGCACTTTTCTTGTTCCCTCTTATGGATGGCAAAACTCTGTGTTTCCCAGTCCTCAAGCTGGGCTGGTTTGCCTCAGAAGTGAATGTATCTAAAACTCATGGTCAATAGACAAAGGGACCATTTTCCATCTTGTCCACTGGGTGGAGCATTTTAGCTAAAGAAAAGACCTCTGAAGTCTGCCATCCCATCCACATCCAGGTATGAGCTATTTAACTTGGAAAGGAGAATAGTTTCTGGTTGGAAAGAGTTTTCCCCTTCGACCATCAAGATATTTTTCCTTATCAGATGACCTTTACTGAATCACAATCATAGAGCTATACAAAGCACAAGGTAAATTATAGATGAGCCTGGAGGGCACCATATCCATAATTGATAACATCATCCTCGGTACCCAACCATGAAATGTCAGAGCGGGGAGGTCCTTACAGATCATTTATTCCATTTCCACAGATGTTGAAACTGAGGCCCCGAACTATCAAATGATTTTCTCATGATTATATATTTAATTAGTAGCAGATTGAAGAGTAGAAAACAGATGTTTGGATTACCTGTCCAAGGTGCTTTCTGGTGGACAACATTGCCTCATAGATCCATTCAACACAAATTCAATATCTTGTACATCTGCTAATGCAGCTGCTGCTCTATTTTTTAAGGAGGTACAAGTGGGAGGGGTAATTAGGTGGTACAGTGGATAGAGTATTGGGCCTGAAATCAAGAATACTCATCTTCCTGAGTAGACAAGTCATTTAACCTTATTTATCTCAGTTTCCTCATCTGTAAAATGAGAGTTTTCTCATCTGTAAAATGGGAGAAGAACATGGAAAACTACTCCAAGAGAACCTCACATGGGGTAACGAAGAGTTGGATACAGCCGAAATAACTCAATAACAAAAATGAGTGGGAGGGGAAAAAAAGTCCCTATTTTTGTTTTGTTATAAAGTAGCAGTCACCATAACATTACCATCTCCATCACTCCCCCTCAGCCTCAGAGAGTGGTATCTGTCCACGGGTAGGTGAGCTAGAAACAGAAAGGAAGAAACACTAATAACCCATGGGATTCTGTCTATAAATTTGATCTTCTGCCTATTACTTTAAAAATAAATCACTTTTAGAGGTTCTTTCACTTTCTCCTCCTCTTGTCTAGACTGTTGCTATGCCTATTCATCCTCCTATCCTCTACACAGTCTACACCTACTCAGCAATGGAAAAATTGCTATTTATAGCCCCCAAAATCACTGCCATAATTGCCTAATGGAAGCTTATAACTCATACACAGAATACGTAAATATAAAATGTGTTATTATATAAGTAATATATATGATATAAATATACATATATGTTACTGATCTCAACTTTTCTGGGAGAGATAGCTGTAGCTAGTGCATTAGATGTCAGAATTAGATGACAAAAAAGATTTTAACCAGCTAAAATCAGGGGGCTAATCAAATAGATTGAATTTAGTGAGGGGGATGTAACAGAATTATTTATTAGATATTAATTGATATAAGACTCACGTCAGCAGAACAAATCAGCAGCTGCAGTATAGCACAGCCTTAGAGAATTGTGTGAGCCACTAAGGAGTTAAGAGTCTTGCCCATGGTCACATAGCCAGGACGTGTACGAGGTAGCATTCTAACTCAGCTCTCCTTGCCCCGTGGCCTGCTCTTTATCCACAACACTACGCCACTGATAAAAATGACTAAGAACAAATAGGAAGTCCTACAATTGGTCTTTAAAAAAAAAAAAACTTTTAAAAATGTCCAGTATGATAGACGAGACATGACTAGCAGCAGTTCATGTGAAAAAGATAGAGTAAAGATAGCAAAAAACAAACAAAATCCAAAAAGCAAGCCCAAAAATCCCTAGTTTAGGCTTAAGTTTCCTGTTGAAGCATTGTGCCTGGAACAAGGGAAGGTCTACCATATTTCATCCTGATTAAATGGTATCTGGAGTATTACTACAGGCATGAATAGAAATAAGGCTGGATATTCTATGTATGCTTATGATTATTTTTTCTTAGTCCTGGGTACCACATTTTAGGAAGAACATTGAAAAGCTGGATAAGAAGATCCAGAGGAAGATGATGAAGATGGTCCAAAGATGAACCGTGCTATCTCACATGGTTTAATTTTTTTATTCTGAACTTTTAAAATATATCAAATAATAACAAGGAAGCAAAAAAAAGCTCTCAACACAACACGTAGTATTTATTATGTGGGCTTTGTATTTATTATATAGGCTTTCTTGAAATGGAAATTCATTCTTGTATATTTTGAATCCTTTCATGTTCTGCTGTGCACATGACATGCTTTTTTCCCTTTTCTCATTATGTATTTAAGTTTCAATGTGTAAGTTCATAATTTTTTCTTTTCTTATTGTGTATTTAAGTTTCAGTTATTAAAAAAACAAATAAAATGAGCATTTCCATATAGGAAATAGAACCTAAAGAATGAATTGTACATGAAACTGACTATCTCTACTACATACAGTTTGTTGTTACAATTTTAAGTATTTAATAAATTTAACATGTAACCTTCCAAGTTGTCCTACTTTGGTCTGTGTCCTCCCTCTTCTTCTCTTCTCTTCTCATCTCTTCAGGAAGGGAAATGTAGGAAATCAAGGTGGAAAGACCAGAGCATAGAAGAAGAGGTTGGAGTTAGCTAGGAGAGCCAGAAAGAAGGACACGACTGGAAAATGAACTGAATGTTCAATAATCAAATGAACTTGTGGAAGTTCCTGCCAAGTTGGGAAGACCTCAAGATGAGTCTGGTGATGGGCCATGTCTGTAATTAGAGGAGCAGCCTAGGCAAGCACAGAGAGGATTATCACCATGTTGGCCATGGTTGAAAAGTGTGTGTGTGTGTGTGTGTGTGTGTCTGTGTGTCTATGTTTGTGTGTTTACCATGGTAACTCTTGTAGACTACCTCCTAAGGCTGGGCTGTGTGTCTGTCAGTGGAGGATAAGCCTAGCTAAGCACGAAAAGGATTATTACATTGTTGAAGAACAGGTAAAGGTTTTTTGTTTTGTTTTGTTTTGAGGGGAGGGGTAAGTCATTCAGACTCTGCTAATGCACGTGGGAATGGGTGTTGGGAGCTGTGGCAGTATGGCACATGAATGGTATCACAGAGCTTTCTTTTAGTATTTTATCTTTTCCAATTACATGCAAAGACAATTTTTAACATCCGTTTTTTTTAAATTGAGTTTCAAATTTTCTCCCTTGCTCCCGCCTTCCCCTCCCCTCAATGGTAAGCAATCTGATATTGGTTATATGTGTAAAATCATGTAAAATATATTTCAGTATTAGTCATGTTGTTTCAATAGATCTCTTGAAGTATTAAAAAATATTCTCATTGTAATTTAATTGAAGACAGTCAGTCAACAAACATTTATTAAGTTCTTCCTATGTACCTGCTAAGCACTGGGAATAAAATACAAGAAAGAAAGAGTTCTTGCCCTCAGAGACCTCACGTCCTAATGAAGGAAGACAGGGCATAAAAGAAACCTGAAAGGAAGGGAGGGAAGGAGAAGGTGCCTAGGTGAGAGAAGAAGGGGTAGGGGGCTGGGAGGGGAGGGAGGGAGAGAGAGAAAGAGAGAGAGAGAGAGAGAGAGAGAGAGAGAGAGAGAGAGAGAGAGAGAGAGAGAGAGAGAGAAAGTCAGCAGAGTTAGGAGCAGAGCCTAGACTTGAATGAAGAAGTTAACCTGACCAGCTTGGGTACTTTTCTTAAAATAGAGATTTCAATAAGAACTGAGGAAGGGGTCACAGGGAAGTGCTGATTTTTTCAGGGTGAGAAAGCTGCTGGATCATGATGGAAAAAGATATTAGGGTTCTTTCTATAATAGAGAGGGGGAAATGCTGGGAACACAGAATTTCCTAGAGTCACTGCAAAGGACATTAGCAAAATTAATGAGAAAAACAGCTTTTAAATTGGTGAGGTTGATTGATAATACAAAACCAAAAGGTGGACCTGGACGAAAATACAGAAATACTAAAATTATCCCTTCTACATTGCAACTTTTGCCATCACAGTTTCTATATATCACAGGGTAGCATAAGAAATTAAATGAGAATTTGGGGGGAATTTGGGGGAAGCCACAGATGCCATGCAAAAGGTCAGCAGATGACACAGAAAAAGTTTAGAAACTCAGAAATGCATGAAATATATATATATATATATATATACATATAGATATATAGTATTGTACAATATCAGCATATTTTATCTTAATATCATAACTATTTAGACTTCTTCTCTGGCACAGAGGACCAAAAAATTTTACCTGTATTTTCCAGATTGCAGAGAGGGCCATGCTCTTAACCTACATGATGTGGAAGGGGTAACTGTATATTGCTCTTCCATAGACCAGAAAACAAAACTAAGCAGGATTAGATAGAATGTTCCTTAATTTGGGTTCTTGAACTTGTTTTCTTTAATATTTGGACAATATCATTAGTAATGATAAATTAGTAAAGAAGAGATAATAAACAGACTAAGAAATATAGGTAATCCTGTATTTTATCTTATACATTTAAAAACATGGTTCTGATAAGCTGTCCATAAATTTTATCTGACTGTTAAAGGGTTTCATGACTCAAAAATGGTTCAGAACTCCTAGCCTGGAGTGTGTGTGTGTGTGTGTGTGTGTGTGTGTGTGTGTGTGTGTGTGTGTATGCTGAACTGGCCAAAAGAATCATTACCACAAGGGTTATAAAGTAGGTATTACCTATAGGGAATTTAGGAAGGGTGAAAATTCCATCATCCACAAATATTTCCCAGATGACTGGAAGGTTCTATTTGGTATTTTAAAATCTATGCCCTTCCCTGTGGTGGCTGTGGTGAGATGGAATACTTTGTACTTGAGCTAAGCTGACAGAAGAGTCTGAAATTATATTCAGCTACATAGAAGTGGATGAATTTGTCAGAAATATTGGAAAGGGGATTCATATTTAAAATATGGATTAAACTATTAAAAACTTGGCTAACTCTAGCATTTTTATTCCACAGTTCTACCCCAAGGTTCTCTTACATTATAATATGTAATCATTATATTTAATAGTGAATACACATTAATATATAATACATGATATGTAGTATATGCATGTCAATACCCATAAGAACAAACCAGGCATAGTCATCCAAACTTTGCTTGAGAACAAAGAAACCTTATGTTGGGCTTTATGGTGACAGAATGTTTTTGTGGTAGACCACAAAAACTGAATTTTGGAAGCAATCTTTCTTACAATAGGCTGATTCTTCTCCAGGCGTGTCCCTTTTCTTGCTTTTCTGGAATTTTCTGCTCCTAGAACCTTCCATGGTACATTTTCATGCATGCCTATGCAATTTCTCTAAAGAGGTATAGAAGGGGAGGACTTCCTGCCTGTGGCTTTAGAGGAGGGAAATAATTGAAACTATCCAAGTGTAGGGCAGGCTGCGTAGGGAGGCAATCGAATCTCATTCACTGGAGACCTTCAAGTAGAAGTTGGATGACTTGTTAGCAAGCTTTTCCTTATATTGAGCCAAAATCTGTCTTTCTGCAATTTCTACATATGCCCAAGAGCTCAGTGACACAGATGAGACCCAGCTATTTTATGTGGAAGGAGGCCATCTCATTCAGCTGCATCTGATGCATTTGGAGATGAAACAGGAAGGAAGATAATACGATTTGAAATAGATTTCTGAATATTTTTAAACTCATCCATTCTTATTGGCAATAATAATTATTATACCTACAATAATAAATGCATATCTATAACAAAATAATAAATATATCTATAAATGTTCTTGAAGTAATGTGTCCTACGTAAATAAATAATATAGTAAGTGGAGGCAGCTAGGTGGTAAAGTGAATAGACTACCCTGGAGTCAGGAATACCTGAGTACAAATTTGGTCTCAGCCTCTTACAAGTTGTATGATCCTAGGCAATATTCTACTTCAGTTTTCTCATCTGTAAAATGGGTGTAATTATGCCATCTACCTCCCAGGATTGTGGCGAATAGAAAATGAGATAATACGTGTGAGATGTCTTACAAACCTGAAGGTGCCATGTGAATACTAACTGTGATGATGAGGATGATGATGATGATGACAATGATGATGATGGAGAAGAATAAAAGAAGGAGAAGAAAAAAGAAAAAGAAGAAGAATCTTGTATAGGTTCAGGTTGAACTAATTGACCTTCTAATGCCGAGGTTCTGAGAGACCCAGAGCTATTCACAAGCTTCTTACTGTGCTAAGTATGTCCTTGCATGCAATGCTGTTGTCCTTTGCAAACAAGGAGAGACACTTTGGTCTCTAGCCAAGAGCTGGTGTTGAATCCTGGAAGACCTGGGTTGAATTCACTAGCTATCTAACCCTGAGAAAACTGTTTCGCTTCTTTAGGCTTCAGTTTCCTTATTTGTAAAATGAAGAGTTAGGCTCTGTGACCTCTAAGGTTTGTTCCATCTCTACATCTATGACCCATAAAGTCCTTAACTAGTGAGAACTGGGTACATTATTTTACTTCTTGAGTAAGAGACCAAACTACTTTGAGTATCAACAGTTCTTAACTGATACGTTGGTCTCTCTATCCTCTCTGTGCCAGGTGACTACCATGGCCCAATCTACCTTTTCATCTGAATAACTAGACCAAATCCTCTCCCTTCTCCCTCTTCAAGCCTCAGCTCCTCAGCAACCCCACCACCTTGCAGAGTCCTTAATGTTATATTCTACTCCTCAGTGTTTCCCTTTTCTCCCAGTTCTCTCACATGTGAAAATGACTTACAGAAACACTCAACCTTCTTGTAAAACACAAGGATAACTTTATTCACATTTGTCAAACACCTTGAGAGGTTAGCAGCAGTATAAATTTAAAATGGTTATTCCTTTCCAACAGATCTCCCTAGTGAGGAACAAATATTTATTATGTGCCTACTAAATATGTGTCAGGAACTGTGCTGATGAGAAAGCAAGAAAGAAAGGAACAGAGATCTTGGCAGAATTCTCTTGGAAATCTACTATTCCTTTCCATGACCTTCAGAAGGGTCCCTGTTAGCAATTGGAAATCGTGACCTGGCTTGAATCTTGGGAGCTATAATAAAAATATCTGGTTTTTGACAAAAGCCTATTTACTGGAGGCCAAGGTCATTCCTGTGGTATGATGAATTGGTAATAACTGGGAGCTGGGCTGGTATTAACCACCATACCCCTCCCACTCTGAAATGCTGATGCTTGGACAGTGACTCAGGGAGACAGGTGGTGGAGAAAGGGAAGGGTGGCTCCCCAACTAGTGTTAAAAATGACCTGTGTCTTATATACATGTAAGCCTTGTGTTAGAGACTTATAACACAAAAGGCCCAGATATATTTTATTTTTAATAATAGTTTATTCCCCTCAGTTACATTTAAAGATAATTTTTAACATTCCTTTTCAAAAATTTTGAATTTTAAATTTTCTCCCACTTTTCCTCACTTCCTCCCTTCCTTGAGACAATAAACATTTTGATATAGGCTATACACATGCAATTATGCAAAATATATTTCCATGTTACTCATGCTGTGAAAGAAGACACAGATTTAAAGGGAAAAATTAAAAAGTGAAAAATAGTCTGCTTTGATCTGCATTTGGACTCCATCAGTTCTTTCTCTGGAGGTGGATAACATTTTTCATTATAAGTCTTTTGGAATTGTCTTGGATCATTGTATTGTTAAGAATAGCTAAGTCACCCCCAGTTGATCATTGTTGCAATGTTGTTGTAACTGTGTACAATGTTCATCTGGTTCTGCTTACTTCACTTTGCATCAGTTCATGTAAGTCTTGCCCAGATATACTTTAAGGAATTTCTCATTTCTCTGGCTAAAAAAAAATTTAGAAAAATCACCATCTGGCATCACTGTGTATTGACAAACTCTTTCCCTTGCAAACACAAAGCTCACAAAATTAAAGAAAAAATATTGAGAAAGTGTGGACAATAAAATGAAAACTCAGAATCACTGGAAAAGAAATATACCCCAATGAGAAGATTTCTTCCCAAATATCTATATCAATTCTTGGCCACTTTCAGTACAAAATAGTTATCTTCTTGCAGTTCACTGGTGTCATCCAACATTGCCTATCCTGTAGTTCCATGTCATTATCAGCAGAGGGCACTAGGTACTATTCCAGCTTTGGGATCGTCCACTTTCCACTTTTATGGATCAAATTTAGCACAATGCCTGGTACAAAGCAGATGCTTAATAAATGCTAGTTCCTTTCCCTTTCCCTGAAGATTCATAGCTTTCCAGTCACTGGGAGGAGTCTTTGCCAACATAGAAGGGAAGACCTTTGGAATTCACTGTATCTCTCAGAAAATTCATTTTTTCTGACTTTTGCTAACTTCATTTATTTCACCCATGATGAACCACATTTATCCCAGATAGGGTGACTACAAATTTTGAAGTATTTTTCCATTGATACTCAAGAAAGGCATCCACCACCTAAGGGAGCACTCCTCTTAATCTATTCAGGAGTAGATAAGGCACTCCTATTTCTTTCCAATCATTTCTCTTAAATACTTAAGATTTTGGGGGGATGAGGGGCTGGGGGGAACTACTTGTTAACTGAAAAAGGAATGTTTTAAATTTAACATTTATTCCACAAGGCTGTTGGGAGGCTCAAATGAGAGCATGTGCAAAGTGATTTGCAAATTTGAAAGTTCACAATAGAATTGTTAGTTATAGTCATTCTAATAAATGCCAGAGCCAGGATTCAAACCAAGGATCTCTGATTCTAAATGTAATTGATTCCTTCTACCTATCTCTATTACACTACACTAGATTAGTTCTGAAAAGGATTGCTGAAATAAGCATGTGATAAAAATCCATAAAATTGGTAGATGATCAATTGACCAATCCATGGAAATCTGCTGCAGAGCTCAAGTGGCATAATAGACCTCTGTAGTCATAGATATAAAAATGGGACTGGGGCTGAAATCCATCCTGCCCTTCTTGGGAGCCAGGTTTATCAAGAGAGCCAGAAACAGACCAACCAAACCTCCCCATGTCCCATCCCACTCCCAACATGAAGAAGAGTTGGGAGAATGCTAGATGAAAGAGTCCTAAAAGGTATCTTGAGATAATGTTGGGAAAGCACTAGCTCTTAACATCCTTCTTCTGATGCTTACTGCCTCAGTTTCCTCATCTGTATGATGAAGAGATTGAACTTGATGGCCTCTGAGGTCCCTTCCAGCTCTAGAGCTATGATCCTAGTGGGAGATGATGTTAGCACAGTGGGAGAGGCAATGCAATGGAAACATGGAGGCAGGAAGGGAACAGGTGGAAGCTATTTGTGTCAGGAAACTGCTTCAGCATTTCCACCCATGCAGAGCTGCATTTAGCCTAGATATTTAAGCAGTTCTTCCTGACATGTGAGAGACTAACCTTTTATAGATGACTAATGAAGAGAACCATTAAATGTGGAAAAGATATAGGTAGGAGGAGTCTGTTTATGGAAAGGGAGCCTGACTTCGATGACCTGGTGCCCTGGGCATGTTTACCCTTCTCGGAATGTCTTACTGTGCTTTACTGATGTACTGAGCTTTGTGGGAACACAGCCAGAAGAACAAACACTCCAGAGTTCAGGCACGCCTGTCAGATGAAGCCCAAAATGACTTTGTGCCTGCAGGTTCAGTGGACTCAGAATTGGAGGATATGCTTACTGGGGACCTGACTGATACTGTGTCCAGACTGAGACCCACCCAGAGGAGAGCAAACATTGGAGAAAATGTGCCTTTTCAACTTTTCTGAGTGCTAGATGACTAGATAAGAATACTAGTTCTTGATGAATAGTAGCTGTTAAATAAAATGCCAGGTCCCTGGAATATAGACAGTAACATGCATCATTTTTATACCCTCCCCCATTTTTCATTTGACATGAATTAATTTTAAGAAAAAAATGTAAAAACAAAATTATCAGTGAAATAGCATCCTCCAATGGCTTCAAGCTCTGGCACATCACAAAAGTGTGAGTCAATCAGTTTACTCAGACTGGTTGACAACAGTATGACAGCTGTCACCAGGCCCCACTCCCTGGGGCTCATTGGCATTTTAACCAAGAGGGAGGTCAAGGCCAGAGAGTATGCACATGCCCTACACTAAAACTGGTGTGCAGTAACATTGCTCCTAATTCCCCTCCCACAGTCTAGGCCAATGACTTTTGTCAAAATCTCCTTTTTCTTCTCTTCACTCAGCTTCTCATCATGAATTTAAATAGTTAACATTCATATTATACTTTGTTATTATTATTTCCTTTATTTCTCACCTCACAACAACCCTGGGAGGTAGGTGCTATTATCATTCCCATTTTACAGATAAAGAAACTGAGGCATAGAGTTTAAGTGACTTGCCTAGGGTCACACAGCTAGTCTGAGGCCACATTTGAATTCAGGTCTTCCAGATTCCAGTGCTCCATCCATCCTACCACCTAACTGCTCTAGGTACTGTAGATGCTACATCGGCCCTGCCACCTTACCCACCTGGAGGCTGTTAGTGCAATAAATATTAAACAGAGATAAAATTTGAAACTATTCTGAGAGATGTAATATAATAGAGAAAGCTAGACAGTGACTTTCTTCTGATTGGGGAAAAGTCAAGGAGTGAGGGGGCAATGGCCCTAGAGGAATTTCGTCCCTGCAGTCAATTTCTCTCTCTTTGATCATATATAAGACAAGGGATAGCAATAGCACCATTTTTCACTTGTATATTCATGACACCTAGTCTAGTGTCCCCTGTGCAGAAGGTGATTAGAAAAATATTTGCTGAATGGAATTGAATTGCACTGAATTGAGTTGCACTGTGTCACTTTGTCTTGAGTTGAGTTAAAGTAGGCTTTAGAATGCAGAGCTCAGAAACTACAAAGTCAAACTAAGTCCTTTCCTATGCTTAACTTGAACAATCTGACCAGAGAGCTAGAGCTGAAAGGAACCTCAGAAATCATTCTAAAGATCTCAGGTTGAATAGACCACAGAGACCAAATGTCCCTACATCTTATTTTATAGATGAGGCTGGTTAAGTAAGGAAAAATTGTTCAAGGGGAAAATAAAATACTAACTAGAAAAATTAAACCACAGTTTTATTTACCTGGAAATGCTGACTCAACTGAACTAATTGTTTCAACTGAACTGGTATAGATACAGCCAAGGTCCAGTCTAGGTGTAGTGCAAGTAGGGGGCTGGTTTTGTGGTTTGCCTTGATGGGTACCAAATATCTGAGCTTCTGAAACTATCCTCCCCAACCAGTCTTCCATGGTACCTGAAATTCTCACTATGGTGATCACTCCATTGAGTCAAACCACAAAAGGTGACATAGTTGTGTGACCCTGGGCAAATCACTTAACCTTGTTTGCCTCAGTTTCCTTATCTGTAAAAGAGAAATGGCAAACCACTCTAATATCTTTGCCAAGAAAACTCCAAATGTCCACGAAGAGCTGGACATGGCCAAAATGACTAAACAATAGAAATAGTCTCCAGAAAGCAGAAAATGACCTTAAAATTTATCTAAAGACATATTATCATTCTTACTTTACTCAAATGGATGTTATTATTTTTCTAATAAAAATGTGAATAGTTCTAAAAAATAATAATTTGCCCAAGGTCACACAGGTAGCAAATGACAGAGGAAAATTTGAGCCCAGCTGCTTTGACTCCACAGTACCTGCACCATACTCTCCTCCAGATGGATTTCCTGCCTGCTTCTTACACAAAGAGGCGTTGGGTAGCTGGTCACTGATAGTGTCCAGTTTAACCTGACACTAGTATTAATGCTTCAACCACAAGCAAGACCACATGAGTGAGGTAGCAGGGAGACTTCCTTGGCAACTGTCAATCTCTCTTTAGTATTGTTGTGGTTCTGAGGCCAGATAAAGCAATCAGCTGAAAGAATAGTGAAGCAAGGTTCATAATAGACCATCCATGAAGGACAGGCTCTGTATAATGTGAAATAGGATATCAATACTTGGTTCTCAGTGCAGAACTCCCAAACAGCCAGAGGCAAAGGGATATGCCTATATATGCAGCAATTTGATTAGTGGAATGAAAGGAGTGAGATCCAAGAGTGAAGACAAAATCTACTAGGTTAACTTTATAGAGCCTTCTAAAATTCACAAAATGTTTTCCTCACAAGCAACTTTGTGGGTATGGCAATGTAGGTGTTATTATCCCCATTTTACAGATGAGTAAGCTCTCACTCAGAGAAATCAATGAGTTTTCCCATGGTAAAGTAGAAGCACAAGTCAAAGTAAAACACAGTAGGAATCAGATCAAAGGAAACTTCTGAGATTATTCAAAGAAGTGGCTTATTTGTCATGCTCAGAGAGCCAAAAGTGCCTGTGAGCTTTTAAATTAGGGATGCAGCCCACGCACAGGATGCCTCTAGGGCTATCTTCAATTCACCTCTGCCTCTTCTTGAATGGGAGGCTGCTTCAATGTTTTCTTTGCTTCTCTAACATCAGGAGGTGATGTCATGACTTGCAATTAAATTGGACTTAAGTGAGGCAGGGCTGTGCAGTCACCAGCCTCACTCTGTCCTCCTCAACCATCTGCATCCCTGGCAAGATATAGATCAGGGTGACTGGAGATTGCCTCGGATGTAGTGGGAGGCCTTGGGTTTACAGGTTAGATTTCTGTCTTATGGACCACGAGTTTAACCCAAATCATGGTGGCTCTCATTGATTGGCCCACAGTAGGTCCCAGGTCAAGCCCCACTTGGGAGGCTGCTCTATTAGAGATGGCAGCAGGAAAGCAATCACTCAGGCTCATAATGATGATATCAATAGTTGAACCAAGGGACAGACCCTTACCTCGAGAACTTTTGACTGAAAACTAAGATTAAGGTGAGTTTATAATGAAAATATTAAATGTGAAAATAGTATCAAATTATACTTTCAGCACAATCTATAAAATAGTATCTTCCAAAATAATGACTATTTAATATTTCATTTTGACTGCTTTAATAGAGGATTTTTTTTGTTTCATTTTGGAGTTGCAAATCCACAGCTAAAGTAGACTCCAGGTGAAAGGCATTACATGGGATTTGAGATAAAATGTGCCTGCCCCATGACCAGGTCTATGCTCCTCCATGACAGGATAATTGAATATCTTGCATTTTTTGAAAGATGGCAGCCACTGAAGCATAAATCTGACCCATCAAAATTATACAGTGAGAGCAAATATCAAAGAAAGTAAGAGGTACCTAGGATTGTATGATCCTAGAGACACATATCCCTATATCTTTCCAAATTATAACCCTGTAATAGTTCGGTTGAAGTGGGAAGGAAAAACACAAGTCTGAGTCATTAAGGAAAGTGGAAGTGGACCCTGAATGGATGGATGGATGGATGGATATATGGATGGATGGATATATGTATGTATGTATGAATATTTGGATAGATGGATGGATGGATGGATTGCAGTGTAAGTTGAGAGAGAGAGAATAATAATGAAAATAGCTAACAGTTAAATTAATGCTTACTATTTGTGCTGTGCCAAGTGCTTCACAAATATTATCTCATTTGATCCTCAAATAGCATTTACCTGGGTCAGTGCTATTAATGTTGCCATTTTATGGATGAGGAAACCGATATATAAAAAAGTCAGTGTGGCATTACAGAGAAAGTACTGGATGTGGAATGAGGAGGGACCTGGGTTTGAATCCTCCTCTTTAGAATTTACTGAAAGCAAAAGCTATTTAATCACTAAGCTTATCCATGTCTCCATCTATATAATCAGTATATTGGAAGTATTTTCCTCTCAGAACTGTTTAGAAGAATGAATGCTATTTCATATGTAAAACATTTGTAAATCTTCCTGTGGCATGCAGAACTAATTTTTATTAAAACTAAATGACTGGGCAAGTCACTAAACCCTGAATGTCTCAAAAAAAAAACTGTAGTAACTGTAGTAACTGAATGGCAGAGATTTTAAATGAAGATGAGTAAACAGAATAATTTTGACGGGTTTAATGGAGGGGGCAGTGAAAAGATGTGGAGTCTAAGAGCTCCCCACAATCTATAATGAAGAACCAACAATTGTTTTAAAAAAAATCTACACTAGAACCTTTTCCAATAAATACAGGAATGTAGTACTCTCCCCCTTCCCATTATTATTTGATATAGTTCTGGAAATGCAAGCGATAGTAATAGGACAAGAGAAAGGAATTAAGGAAAGAACATAGGTAAGAAGGAGATAAAACTATCCCTTTTTGCTGATGACATGATGGTTTACTTGGAAAATCCTAGGGAATTAGCAAAGATACTATTTGAGAAAATTAGTAGATCCAGCAAAGCAGCAGTCAACAACAAAAAAAATCCTCAAAAATCAATAGCATTTCTATATAATATTAACAAAATATAAGAAACAATAAGTAGAAAGGGAAATCCCATTCCAAATAAAACAAAATGCGTAAAATATCTGGGGATCAGCCTCCCCAAGCACACAAAAGACTTATATAGATTCAATTACAAAGTGCTTCTTAAAGAATTAAAGAGCAGTCCAATCAGATGGAGGAATATTCAGTGTTCATGACTATGCCATGCCAATATAATAAAAATGACAATGCTTCCAAAATGAATTTATATTTTTAATGCTATAACAATAAAATTACCAAGAGGATACTTTAGGGAGCTTAATAAAATAATAACAAGATTCATTTAGAAAAACAAAAGATCTAGAATATCAAGGGAAATGATGAAAAGAAGTAAAGACAGGAAGAAGAGCACTTCCAGACATTAAATTATGATATAAAGCAGCAGTTATCAAAGCCATCTGCTATTGGTTAAAGAACAGAGAGATAAATCATTGGGACAGATTAGACAAGGGAAATTCAGAAACAATAGAATTCAATAACCCAGTGTTTGATAAAGGGAAAACACAAGTTACCTAGTGAAAAACTCCCTCTCTGATAAAATTTGCTGGGAAAACTGAAAAGTGATCTAGCAGAGATCAAACTTAGACCAATACCTCATACCATGCTCCATAATATGTTCTAAATGGATACATGAATTTAACATAAAATATCATACTATAAAATAATTAGAAGAGAAACAGATCATGTACCTCTCATAGTTGTGGGTAAGGGATATATTCTTCACAAAAAAAGACACAAAGGTAATTGCAAAAGATAAAATAGATAACTTTAATTCATTGAAACTGAAAAGTTTCTGCATAGACAACATTAAGCATCTAGGATAAAAAGGGAAGTGGTTGAATGGGAAAAAAATCTTTGTATCAAATTTCTCTGATACAGATTTGGTATCTGAGATACATAAACTGTTCCCCTCTCTTTCTTTTCACCACATATATGTACATATATAAAATATATATGTAATATGTATGTATGTATACATGTTTGTGGATATATGCATAATGTGTGTGTATATGTATATGTATATACACATATCCTTTCCCCGCTAGGTAAATGGTTAAAAGATATGAACAAACGGTCCTCAAAAGAACTGAATATTCACCACCCCATAAAAAGTGCTCCATATCACTAATAATACAAGAAATACAAATCAAAACAACCCTGAAGCTTCACTTATACCCTGCGAATTGGCAAACAATGGCAACAGTCAATGTTGGAAGGGGTGTGGGACCATAGGCATACCGATACATTGTTGGTGGAGCTATGAAATGATACCACCATTTTGAAAAACAATTTGGAATTATGCAAATAAAGTTATTAAACTATTCATAATCTTTGAATCAAAGTCTGCATTACTGGGTTTACCTCAAAGAAGCCATGGATTTTTTTTTAAAAGTCTCCATATACCCCATCATATCTATAGAAGCACTTTTGTAAATAGCTAAGAAATGGAATCAAAGTAGATACTCATAATTTGGGAACTGAATAAACAAATTGTGGTACATGAATGTAATGGTGCTTCACTGTACTATAAGAAAGGCAAATATGATGAATACGGAGAAGCATGTAGAGATCTCTATGAACTTAGGCGAAGTGAAATGAGAAGAGTCAAAAAATATACACAGTAACTACAGAAATATAAATGAAACTGACAATGACACACCAAAAACAGTAAGAATAACAAAATTATTAAGATCAAGCAGAACTCAAATTAAGAGATAGAAGACACCCCCAACCTACCCCTTCATGAAGTTGCTCCTATTTCCAGACTTTCTCAAAGTATTGGTCAGTTGAGTTGACTTTTCCCTCTAAAAAATACTATTTGTCATGTGGAATGGCTCTTGGAGAAGGGGAAGAGACACATGGAATACTATGATGATGTAAGAAATAAAAAATATAAAAAATTTTAAGTATAATGTCTGTCCTGCTATTTGTTTTTGTTCTGGGAACATTAAAAGCCATGCATGATTAGGTAAGCTGATAAAAATCCTAGTCTTTGAGACCTCAAATGGGACTGGGATCTAGAAAGAGAGTCACTAATGAGACCTTCTCCAAAATCAAGACATTTTGTGGCTTGGTTCATTATCAGTCAGTTGCAATTTAAGTTCTGAGACAAAATTTTAAAAAAGTATTTTCCTGATGATTTTCTCAATTTGCCTGGGGTTCCTAGCCCTTTTGCTGATACTACTGAGATATTAAGACTCATGTTTAGTCATAGCCCTAACTAGAACAAGGAAGCTGGGACTTTGTCATAGGTCACTGTTCATGTATGGGGTGTGGGGGAAGGGTGGGATTAGAGACTATAACCATCTGAACCCCTTAGTCTTGGGGTGGCCTAGACTGCATAGCTCTATGGGACTTCCTTGAAAGCCTTAGGCAATCTATTCCCCCACACCATTCCATAGCCATGGTGCCTCTTCTCCTCAATCGTACCTTCCCTCTGATCCCCAGTGGGAGTGTGGTCCAGACTTTTAGGGGGAAAGAGACCTCCCCATGTGCAAGATGATTCTGTCTATGGTCAGATTATTTTCTGTCTGACCCCTGCCCTGTTTTCGTGCTTCAGATGGAAGAAAGAAATCCTCATTCCCACTCTAATTCCAGCTCTCCTGCTATATCAGAGCAGTGTTCCTGTCTTAGAAAGTCTGTTAAGTGGATCATATTTGAAATCAAGGTAACCTGACGAGGTAATTCAGGACAGTTTTGGAAACCTGTCCTCAAAACCGTGAGACCCAAACTGCCTCATTCTTTAATCTCTCTTGACTGTTCTTAGGAAAGTAGAAACCTTTTTGAAGCTAAGCAATGACTTTAGTTTTGATTCCACCTCTGGAGCTGAGTGGTGCAGTGGATAGAGTGCCAAGTCTGGAGTCAGAAGGATTTATTTTTGACTAAAATATTTTTAAATTAAATTAAATTTAAAAACTCAGTTTTTTGAGTTCAAATCTGACCTTGGACACTTGCTGTGTGATACCAGGCAAGTCACCTAACTTTGTTTGCCTCAGTTGCCTCATCTATATAATGAACTGGGGAAGGGAATGGAAAACTACTCCAGCATCTTTGCCAAGAAATCCCCAAATGGGGTCACAGAGAGTCAGACATGACTGAAAAATGACCGAACAACAACAACTGGACAACTTAGAGAAGGAATCTGTTAAAAAATGATGTGACCAGGGTGCTGAACCAAGATGGCAGAATAGAAGGACGGACCTGCTCTGGCTCTATCCCCATATCCCATGAAATACCTGTAAAAAATGGCTCTAACTCTAGAGCAGCAGAAGCCACAAAACGACACAGTGAAAGATATTTCCAGCCCAAGACAACCTGGAAGGCTGACAGGAAAGGTCTATCTCATCAGGCTGAGAAGGGAGTACAGTTCAACTTTGGTTGAGTAGCAAGAACAAGACTAGAGTAGGCTTCAGGGCATGGAATCATGGGTAGCAGCTGGGGTTCCCAGATTTCTCAACCCACAAATGCCAAAGACAGAAAGTGCTTTCACATGGATGAGAAGGAAGCAGGCTCCTGCCTCAGCCCCAGCTTCAGGGCAGTGGCAGTCACTGCAGCAGCAGCATCCACTTATGGAGCCCTCAGTCTAAACTGAGGGAATTCCCTGAAGGACTTGAGCAGCTGATTTAGGTCTCAGTCCTTAGGAGTGGCCCTGGGGTGAGGAATAGTGCTAGCCTGGTGGAGCTGGTGGTGATGGTGGAGAAGGAACCCTACTCACAGATCCTGGACAGAAAGAAATATTTATGGTTGCTCACAGACCAGAGCACAGGCCAGAAGAGGAGCAAACGCCTCTCCCTTGATTGTGCCTCCTCGGAGGAACTGAAAACTTACAGATCCTTAGAGTATACCCTCAACTTAACAAAGGACTCAAAAGTCAAGTAATTGGTTGAGAAAATGCCCAAAAAAAGGAAAAAATAAGACTATGGAAGGTTACTTTCTTGATGAACAGGTATTTTCTTCCATCCTTTCGGATGAGAAAGAACAAAGTATACCATCAGAGGGAGACATAAAAGCCAAGGCTTCCACATTTAAAACCTCCAAAAAAATATGCAATGGTCTCAGCCTATGGAAGAGCTCCAAAAGGATTTTAAAAATCAAATAAGAGAGGTAGAGGAAAAATTGAGAAGAGAAATGAGTGATGCAAGAAAATCATGAAAAGCAAGTCAACAGCTTGCTAAAGGAGACCCAAAAAATGCTGAAGAAAATAACACCTTGATAAATAGACTAATCCAAATGACAAAAGAGATCCAAAAAGTCAATGAGGAGAATACTTTAAAAAGCAGAACTAGCCAAATGGAAAAGGAGGTTCAAAAGCTCACCAAAGAAAATAGTTCTTTAAAAATTAGAATGGAGGAGAAGGAAGCTAATGACTTTATGAGAAACCAAGAAATTATAAAACAAAACCAAAAGGATGAAAACGTAGAAGACAAAGTGAAATATCTCAGTGGAAAAACAACTGACTTTGAAAGGTGCAAGAGAGACAATTTAAAAATTATGGGATTACCTGAAAGCCATGATCAAAAAAAGAGCCTAAACATCATCTTTCAAGAAATTATCAAGGAAAACTGCCCTGATATTCTAGAACCAGAGTGTAAAATAAATATTAAAAGAATCCATCAATCACCTCCTGAAAAAGATTCCAAAAGAAACACTCCTAGGAAAATTGTAGCCAAATTCCAGAGTTCCCAGGTCAGAGAGAAAATGTTGCAAGTAACCAGAAAGAAACAAGTCAAATATTGTGGAAATACAATCAGGATAGCGCAAGATCTAGCAGCTTCTACATTAAGGGATCAAAGGGCTTGGAATATGATATTCCAGAGGTCAAAGGAACTTGGATTAAAACCAATAATCACCTACTCAGCAAAACTGAGTATATAATACTACCGGGGGGAAATGGTCATTCCATGAAATAGAGGACTTTCAAGCATTCTTGATGGAAAGACCAGAGCTAAATAGAAAATTTTACTTTCAAATACAAGAACCAAGAGAAGCATGAAAAGGTAAACAGGTAAGAGAAATCATAAGGCACTTACTAAAGTTGAGCTGCTTACATTCCTACATGGAAAGATCATAATTGTAACTCTTGAGACTTTTCTCAGTATTTGAGTAGTTGGAGAGATTACATACATATAGACAGAAGGCACAGGGTGAGTTGAATAGAAAGGGGTGATATCTAAAAAATAAAATTAAGGGCTGAGAGAGGAATATATTGGGAAGAGAAAGGGAGAAATGGAATGTGGCAAATTATCTCCCATAAAAGAGGCAAGAAAAAGGTTTTTCAGTGGAGGGGAAAAGGGGAGAGGGGAGAGGCAAAAAGTGAAGCTTACTCTCATTTGGCTTAAGGAGGAAATAACATTCTCACTCAATTTGGTATGAAAATCTATCTTACACTACAAGAAGGTAGGGGAGAAGGGGATAAGTGGAGTGGGGGTATGATAGAAGGGAGGGGAAATGGAGGAGGGAATAATTAGAAGTAAGCACTTTTGGGGAGGGACAAGGTCAAAAGAGAGAACAGAATAAATGGGGAGCAGGTTAGGATGGAGGGAAATATAGTCTATTACAACATGACTCTTATGGAAGTCTTTTACATAAATACACATGTATAGCCTATATTGAATTGCTTGCCTTCTCAGTGGGGATAGGTGAGGAGGGAGAAAGGGAGAGAAGTTGGAACTTCAAGTTTTAGGAACGAATGTTGAGAATTGTTTTTGCATGCAGCTAGGAAATAAGAAATACAGGTAATGGGATAAAGAAATCTATCTTGCCCTATGAGAAAACAGAGAAGATAAGGGAAGGGAGGAGTATGATAGAAGGAAGGGCAGATTAGGGGAAGGGGTAATCAGAATGCACAGTGTCTTGAGGTGGCAGGAGGGGAGAGATGGGAGAAAATGTGTAATTCAAAATCTTGTGGAAATGAATGTTGGAAACTAAAACTAAATAAATTTTTTTAAAAAATGATGTGAACAATTGTTTCTTCATGTACAGGAGCAGCTAACATCAATCAATCAAGAAGCAGTGTGTGTGTGTATGTGTGTGTGAGTATGTGTGTGTAACTCTTTCCCCAGAGTCATCATTACCAAGATAGGGAAGACCACACACCATACAAGAAAGGCTTGGATCCTTGTAGTTTTGGGTGGTCTTGGAAAAACCTTCCTTCTGGGGAGAAGCCATATGGTCAAAATGGAGAGAAGCCAAAAATTTGAGTTCTCCTGCTGAACTGGCAGATAAAGAGGTCAGGGCCTAGCACACTTGCATTTGAAAACAGGAGGGAATGTAGACCAGATCAGACCAGGGACAGAAGCAAAGTTCTAATCAGATGAGATGAATCTGGCATCTAAAGTGGACTGAAGTGAAGTCCACAGTTCCCTCTGTCTCCTTACTTTCCCAGAACACTGCCCAAGGAAGTTTAACTTGTCCAGCATTAAACTGTTTCTTCCTGCTTCTCTCTCTTGAGGAAAAGAGGGAATGAGGAAAGGGAGGAGAAAGGAGTAGAAAGAAATTCAGCATCCTCCTAAAAGTGCAAGTCACGTTCCAACATGCTGTACTTTAATTCCTGTCTGTGTTTCTATACCATTTGCAGTTGCTATGAAAATATAGTCATTTACCATGATTTTATTTCAAGTCTATTAAGTGCACAGTTTGAGACTGAAACATGGGGAGCTAATTGAAAGGAGCAGATTTTCCCCCAAAAGAGGCTGGGGTGGGGACTGATGAACCACTTAGAGAGAATTTCTGAAATTTAAGTAATATTTCAGAGCTTCTTCATACCTTAGACTGCTTTTTAAATCCAAGAAGAGACTTAATGAGGGAATAGACAAGGAAGACCTGAGTTCAAGGCCTGACTTGCACATACACTGACTGTGTGATCTTGGGCAACTCTCAATGCCCCAAGTAAATCTCTCCAGCTCTAAGCTGTGATATAATTACAAACCCGCATTGGCAGAGGAAATCTTTTCATCTTGAGTTCCGTAAGCTAATGTAATCACAGGTACAGTATAAATAAGTATGTGTGTGTATATCAGTAATAGTAATGCAACCTTTCATATATATGTATATGTGTACATATGCACACATATATACACACATATATCTACAGATGTATGTATGTGTATGTATATATTATATATATATACATATATATATATATATAAAATGTTACTTTGCAGATGATGAGTTCATTATCTCCGAGAACAAGAGGAAAACAGGAAAAGGGCTAAAATGACAGAATGAGGGTTCATAAAACCATAACTTTAGACCTGAAAGGACTTTAGAGATCATCTAGTCTTTCTCTCCCATTTTACACATAAGGAAATTAAGACAGAGAGATAGATCTTATATGCTATGCTCCGGGTCAGTGGTAGAAGTGGGATAGAAATATGGAATTTCTGGCAATCAGGAGAGTAAGACAGTAGTCAGAGTTTCTGACAGATTCTGTGGAATCTCATTTTGTGGTGTTGCTCTTGTTGGTCTACTCATTAAGTCAGTGTGGAGTCACATGTAATAATTGGATGGTTTGAATGTCCCCAAGATAGCAGAAGGTTACAGATGAAGCCCCCAGGCCTGTGAGTCAATGCACACATATGTAGGAGTGAGAGGGAAAGAATGTCCCCCTTTTCATCATTCCACATCTTAGAAGAGGAATATCCTCCCTCTTCTCACAAGGTGGAGCAGTAAGTGTCTACATTTGGTGGCCTAGCAAAGCCCATGCTGGAGGGCAGTGGGGATACCGTTGTCGTTTAGTCTTTCAGCTGCATTTAACTCTTCATGACCCCATGGGCCATTGCACTCTAGGTCCTTCTGGACACTTCCAGACACTTCCAGATCTGTCCAAGCTCATGTTCATTGTTTCCATGACATTAACTTCTCATTCTCTGTCATCCCCTTTTCCAATGAGTCCTATCTTCTCATTATGTGGTCAAAGTATTTAAGGATAAGGGATATATAATATGTGATATAAAATATAATATAACTTCTATATTATATTGTATGATGTTATACTATATGATATGATATAATATATAAGTGATACAGTGGGAATCAATAAATCTATAGATGAAGATCTCAGAGTACGTTGCAAGCTTACTTTCCCCAAAATACTAGCAATAATCATGAACTGCTCCAATGTGGAAAACTATTTAGAGCTATGTTACTAGTCATATACCCTAAGTAGGTCAAAGATGGAGGGAAGAGTCATATATAAGTGTGTGTGTGTATGTATATATACATACGTATATATATATATGTGTGTATATATGTATACATACATATATACAAATATACATACATAAACACAAATATATACATAAATATATATACATATACACAAATATATATACATATATATATATATACACCAAGACAGTAATATCAGTGCTTTTGGGAAAGCAACAAAATAAACAAACAAACCAGCAAAAAAAAAAAAAAAAAAAACGGGAAACAAGGTAGGTGGTCATAGGTTTGGAAATGACCGAACAAATTGTGATACAGCATATGAATATAATAGAATATTATTGTCTCATATGAAATAAAGACTGAGGGATAAGAACAACTTGTTTGAATTGCTATGAAGCAAAATCTGTAAAACCCCTGAGAAAATATGTACAATGACTACGATAATGTGAAGAAAACAATTCTAAAGGGACATCAATATTCAGATCAATATAACGACTCATTGTGACTCCAGATGACTGAAGCTCAAACATGAATTCCTTCTCTCAGTAGTCAAGTGGGGGCACCATGATTGTATAATAAGGCATACATTGTCTAACATATTCCATTTGGCAGTTGGATTTTCCCAACTGTACTTCTTTGTTTAAAAAAAAAAAAAGGAACAATCTACTGGGGTAAAACAGTTAATGGGATTTGAAGTCAATGTTGTTTTTTTAAAAAGCATTGGCAAAACATTAAAAAGAATTCTTCTCACTTTCATCCCATCATTGCACAAAGTACACCAATGGTAGCTGGAATTATGAGCTGCACATGAGTTGCTTGAAGGTGAAAATTAGGAGACTGTTGTGCAAGAGCTCTGGCTCTTGGTTGATTGTTGTCCTTTGTCTTCGAAGATGACCAAAACGACATCACCATTGTAAAGCGAAATTTCAGTGTGTTTGACTGGCTGATCATACCAATATGAGCTCAGAATGCTCTAACACAAGTTTGGCACAGATAGTCTGTATGAATGTTTGGGGTGGGTATCCCAAATTTGCGCATACTGCCTTTACTTTGTGCTGTCTCGATTCTGCTTTGCTCAAAGAGCACAGCACCTTGTCTTAAGTGGGCATGCCATGCTAAGTGGTCCTGTGCCAGTGTCTCCCATGTTGCACAGTCAGATCCAAAGTTTTTGAGAGTGTCCTTGTATTTTTTCTTCTGGCCACCATGTGATCACCTGCCCCATGCAAGTTCTCCATAAAGTAGTTGGGGCAGGCGATCACATGGTGGCCAGAAGAAACGATATAAGGACCCTGTCAAGGTACTGGCTGTAGAGTTTGTGAAACTGAATTCCTCTCCCTCCCCCACACCTACTACTGGTGTGGTCTTAGGCAAATCATTGAACCTCTGGGGGTCTCAGTTTCTTCATTTGTAAAATGAAGGAGTAGAATTAGATGAGATCTAAGGTCCCTTCCAACTCTAAATCCTATAATTCTACTAATTAACTGAATTGCCTTTCAAGACTGATCCAAAGATTCCATACCTGTGGGGTATATTGTGATCCTTTTTCAAAATATCCATTAGCTAATTGGAGCCCTTGAACCTTATCTCTTTTCTCCTCTCTTCTTTCTGTCCTTTATAGTCATCTCACTGATTTGTGCATTCTCTTCTCCGTCCTCTGCCCACCTCCATAGTGTCAGCGAATCCCTCAATAGTGTCATATCTGTCCTTTTTATTCATTGCAGGGTTTATTTTTAGCCTGAAACAACTGCATCCTAAAAATGGAGTTCCTCACAACACAGGAGTTGGGCCAAGCTATGTAAGGTATCTCAGCTTTGGCTTGACAGCTTCCCCTGCCTGTCTCTCTTTGTACACGCACATGTGTGTGAGAGCGTCTGGGGCTCTTTGTCCTGAGTCCCATAACTGCAAAGTTAACTGGGCTGGAAGAGTTTGGATCAAACAACAGAAGGGCAAAAGAAAGGCAAATTCCATACAAACTGGTCGTAGCCCTTGGCTCCAACACGACCCAAGTAGCCTTTTTTTCTTTAGTGCACTGGATTATTTCTAGGGAAGGACAGTCAGGGAGGGTCATTCTCAATGAAGGTAGCTTCTCTTTTACTAGTGGGTTTTTACCTGCTGCCTTGTTGTAGGACAGAAGAAGGATTGAACTTCCCCAGTTATGATGGGAAGGACCGAGTAATAAGTCTCAATGAGAAGAACTACAAGCAACTTCTGAAGAAATATGACCTGCTCTGCCTCTTCTACCATGAGCCAGTGTCTTCTGATAAAGTCTCCCAAAAGCAGTTCCAAATGAAAGAAATTGTCCTAGAGGTAAGCGGAGAACATGCCTGCAAAAGCTTTCCAAATAAGTATATGGACACTTGTGTGTATGTTTAGGGATGTGTGTGTATGTGTGTGTTTACTCAGGGGAATCTGTGGTGGGAGCATATGAGTAGAGTACATTAATATCTAGTGGTGCAGATCTCACATCTGTTTCAGTCCAAATATGTCTCTACAGTACCAGTTGGGTCACAGAATGAGCCACCTGATCAAGAAGCAGCATTCAGAAACATGGCCCCATATAAGAATGATGTGTGAGCTATCTTTGGTTATCCAGGAGCTGTTTTCCCCAAATCTCTTATCCCTTTGGCAGTCTTTGATTCCTTCATCTTGGGGTAGGCCATGTAGGGAAAAATAAAAGCAAGGAGTTGACATTCAGTAGTTTGCCCATGGGTTCTGGCAAAAGGTTGAGCAAAAGATTTACTCAATATACTGGGATGTAGTGAGATTTGGGGATTACCTGTGCATTTTATTCACTGGTCCTTGGTCCCCCAGAACTAGGTGCTGACCTTTGCTCTATCCATTGATAAGGTGCGAAAACAATATGAAATGAGTCTTGTTCCATCTCATTTTTGTTATTGTTTTGTAGTTGTTTTCAATCTCATAACTTGGCTCAAATATACATGAGTAGAGATTAACTCAAAGAGTTTTTTCTCATAAAAGTCTTTCAGTTGGGAAAAGACACTGGTAGAAGACAGCTCTCATTTCATCTGGTTCATATGGGCTGTTTATAGCCTGGCATGGTGCCAAGTGTGCAATCTACTGTGAACGTGTGGAGGGTTTGTCCTTTAGAGGCCATCTAGACATCTTAAGATCTCTGTCATTGCCAGTACCCACAGGTGCCAGGCATTCTAGGAGGCTCTTAGATTCCTTTTCAGTCAAAGCTATGCTCTCCTTCCTAACGTGACTACCTAGCACAGCCTTGTCCACATGGAAAATACCAGTTGGGGATTAGGGTAGTCTCTCTGTTATCTGGCTTACTCAGAGTGTTCTAGTTAATCCAAGAATAGCCAGATCTTTGGATAATGATAAAGTTACCATTTATAGAACACACGGATCATCAGCTTTCAAAGAATTAAAATATAATAAGATCATACAAGACCAAAAGTAAGCTGACTATAGATGGTCTCTGAGGATTCAGAAAGTAAAGATCTTGCAGGGCATTAGGGCTATGTCTAAAATAATACATTTTACCTGACAGTCTAAGATTTATGAACTACCCGGCTTATGGCAAGCTTTCAAAGTAATATCTTTATTAAAGATATTATAGCTCAAATAAATATTTTAATAAATGTTTTAAATATTTACTAATAAAATTTAAATTTAATTTAAAATAAAATATTTTTTAAAAAATATTTTAATAAAAATGAAGATATCTTTAATATCTTTATTTTTCAGAAGTGGAAAATGAGGCTCACATGTCTTGTCCAGAGTTACATAATAAGTAAAGGACCAGAATGGTCATCTGACACCAGCTCTAATATGCTTCCCATTACACAAAAGAAAAATGTGTTTTTAAATACTTATGACGTGTCCCAGTATTATGCTAAGTGCTTTACAAATATATCTCCTTTGATCCTCACACAAAACCCTGGGTGTTAAATTTTTATTATATCTACTTTACAGGTGAGGAAACTGATGCAAATGAGGTTAAGTGACCTGCACAGCAACTAAGTATCTAAGGCTGGAATTGAATTCATGTCTTTCTGACTCCAGATTCAGCACTCTAACCCTCTGGGACACTTATCTGCCTCTAACTACCTCTAACTGGTTTAAGAACAAGCAGCTGGAATGGGAATGAACTCTGAATTTAGAGTTAGAAGACCTGAATTCAAATTCTAACTCTGGTGCTTGCTATCTGTGTGACCTCAGGCAAATAACTTCCAGATTGTGGTTTTCTCATTGATAAAATGAGAGAGTTGGACTCCATCATTTCTAAGGTCCTGCCAGTTCTAAATCCACTTAATCTTTGCCTCAGTTTCCTTGGCTATAAAATGGGGATAATAAGCATCTACCTCACAGGTTTGTTGTGAAGGTCTATCTAATGAGATTATATAAAGCACTTAGCACAATGCCTAGAACATAGTAAGTGCTTAATAAATGCTTATTCCCCTTCTTCCCCCTTGTTATATCTTGAACCCTCCTTTTTTGGTCATATATTTTTGAAATGATATCTTTTACTTCATTTCTTACTCATGGTTCCTGAGGTCTTGAGATACTAATGATAATAATAATACTAAATAATGATGATAACTAGTATTTAAATAGTCTTTTAAGGTTTGCAAAATGCTTCACAGATCTGACCTCGTGTTGTTGACCTCACTGTTGAGGGTCCGGAGGGAGGCATCTATTATTATCAGTGCCAGTACTCACAGCACCATACGCCACTCTGCCTCTGCACCTGAGCATCAATTGCCACTTCACTGACAGGATGGAGATTTAGAGTTGGGAGGAACCTTAGAGATCTCTGTGTCCAACTGCCTCTCTTTACAAAGGAGTGCACAGAAGCCCGAGAAGGTCAAGTGACTTGGGAATCTGTTTCCAAGAGAAGTCTGGGCTCATGACTGGCTGATTGATTCAAAGAGTCACACAGTTAATAAGTATCTGAGGCAGGATCTGAACTCAGATCTCCCTGATTTCATGCCACCGCACTGCCATGCCTGTCAATAGCTAGAGCAGCATCACAGTGTAGTGTAGACAGCACTCAAAAATTCGAATGTTGGGAATTGTTCTGTCACTTATTAACTGAGAAAATCTTGATCAAAGATTTTGAGCACTCTGGGTCTCAATGTTCTCATACATTAAATGAAAGGGTTTGATTAAAGCATCTCTAACTCAGCTCCATACATTTATAAAGAGCCGACTATGTGCAAGGCACTTAGATGCAGAAATTTAAATTAGGCACAATGTGTTTGGATAAGCCATCTTGTTTAACTGATTGATTACACCATTTCCCCCCATATTTGTATGGAATCTTCTGTGATCTTGAAGCCAGCACTCCCTCCAGTTGTATAGATCATGACCCATCTTTGACTTGTACCGCTGCATGACTGATCCCTGGGCACCTGTAAATCCTCTCCAGGAAGGTCACAAGATATTTGGAATTCCTTCCGCTGTCTCTCTTAAAATTTCCTGAGGAATAGTATAGAATGCAGGTGGTGAGGCAGGAAGTCAGTTACATAGAATTTATTAACTTTTACTACATGCTGAGTATTATGCTAAGGGTTGAGAATACTTATATAAGTAGGAAGACAGTCCTTGTTTTCAAATAAGGAGAAGACAGAACATAAAAGAAAGCTGAAAAGAGGAGAATAGAGGTCTTGAGTATATCCTGAAGAGGAAGGAAGTGGTTCATGTGTGATACATCTATCTGGACATGCAACTGGATGGACACTCTGCCTGAAGTCAAGATCTGAGTTCAAATCCAGACTCAGACATTTACTATCTGTGTGACCCTGGGCAAGTCACTTAACCTCTGCTCCAGTTTCTTCAACTGTAAAATGAAGATAATAATAGCACCTACTTCATAGGTTTATTGTGAGGATCAAATGAGATAACATTTGTAAAGCACTTAGTACAATGTCTTGCATATAGAAGGTGTTAATAAATGATTGTCCTTCTTACTCCTACTTATTCGATTGACCCTCCTTTTCTGGTCACATAGTCCTATAATGCTATCCTTTAACATTCTATTTATTTATCTTATTATTTTATTCTATTTCTTACTCACAGTTCCCAAGTGTCAATATATGATGACCTATTTATGTCCACCATGTGTCTTTCTTTACCCTGCCCTTTGAGTCACTCATAATTTTAATTCTTTAGATATTGTTAAATTCCATAATTTGCAGTTATACAGAAAAATATTGGTCTTATAAAGTGGGATTTTGTGTCATGGAAAAGTTTGGGATCATCTGATTTATTGATTGAGTAAAAGGGTCATACAATTTCCTCCAAAAAATATAGCCTAAATTCACTTTTGGTTCTTACGGTATGTTACATCCACACTGATTAATGGGTTCTTTGGACTTCCAATCCAACTGCATGCCATAGTCCAGATAATAGGCATTTGTCATCCACTTGGCTTTTCCTTTGCAAAGAGTTAGGCTGAACTCTTTTTGAGGAGCTGTGAATTTCATTGAGGAGACTATAATGTTCTTGAGCTTAATATAATTATAACAGTGTCATCTACCTGCTGAGGCATCTACCATTATATTTAACTTAATCTATTCATCACCAGAACGACTTACTATAAGAATTTCTGGGTTTTTTAAAATGCATCTCAAATACTTCCTCTCCTCAAAAAGGAACTCATTTCCCCCAGAAAACATATCCTTCTTCTTAACTCCCCTATTCCCAACAAGGACGCATCCTTCCAATTTCCCAAGTTTACCACGTGGGCATCATTCTTGACCCTTCGCTCTCCTTCACTTCCCCCTATACCTCATAAATGTACCAAGTCCATATCTCTTGAATCTGTCACTTTCTCTCTTCTCACATGGCTTATCCCTGTAGTTTGGGAACGTACCACTTTAATCTTAGACTAATGAAGGAAGAAGAGGAAACTGAGGCAAACAAAAGATAAGTCACTTGCTCAGGTTCACACAGCTAATAAATATCTGAAGCCAGATTTAAACTCGGGTATTACCAACTTCATACCAACTGCCCTATCCATTTCATCATCTAACTACCGTTGTCTCCCTGCCTCATTCCTCTGCTCTCTAATCCATCTTCCACACAGCTTCCAAACAGATATTCCTAAAACACAGGGCTGACCTTGCCATATATTGGTTAAAAAGTTCCCTGTTGTTTCTAAGAAAAAAAAAAATATGAACTCTTCTGGTTAGTATTTATTTGAAAATCTTTCTCCAACCCATCTTTCTAGACTCATTTTCTATTACTTCATGTTCCAATCAAACTAGACTATTTCATGTTCCCTAGGCAGGGCATTCAGGGCTCCAATCCAACCTCCTACTTAAAGGTTTCCCTGTTCTATCATAATTATTAGTACTCTCCTCTGGTCTCAACTAATTTTTTTTAACTTAGCATATATTTTGTTTATACTTTCTATCTATATGCATACTGATTCCCATACTAATACCACTTTCCATAAAACGTAAAGTAGTTGAGAACAGGGACTGTTTTATTTTTGCCCCCTGGCTCTATGCTTGGAATATTGTAGT